>VMDO01003730.1:0-116773 GCA_007922755.1 Pedetes capensis | reverse complement strand
CCTCCAGGAATTGATGGGATACCAATAGAGATGTTTCAACAAACAGATGCAGCACTGGAGGTGTTAACATGTTTATGCCAACAGATATGGAAAACAGCTACCTGGCCAACTGACTGGAAGAGATCCATATTTGTGCCTATTCCCAAAAAAGGGGATCCAACTGAATGTGCAAACTATTGGACAATATCATTAATATCACACACCAGCAAAATTCTACTAAAGATCATTCAGGAGCGACTGCAGCAGTATATAGACAGGGAATTACCGGAAAATCAAGCGGGATTCAGAAGAGGGCGGGGAACCAGGGACATCATTGCTGATGTCAGGTGGATATTGGCTGAAAGCAGAGAATATCAGAAAGATGTCTGTCTATGTTTTATTGACTATGCAAAAGCATAGTTTTTGTGTGGATCATAACACATTATGGACAACACTTTGGAAAATGGGAATACCAGAACACCTAATTGTGCGCATGAGAAATCTGTACATGAACCAGGAGGCAGTTGTTCGAATAGAACAAGGAAACACTGCCTGGTTTAAAGTTGAGAAAGGTGTGCATCAGGGCTGTATATTTTCACCCTATCTCTTCAATTTATACACTGAGCAAATAATCCGAGAAGCTGGACTTTATGAGGAAGAATGTGGCATCAAGATTGGAGGAAGACTCATTAACAACCTGCATTATGCAGATGATGCCACTCTCCTTGCTCAAAGTGAAGAGGATTTAAAACATTTACTGATGAAGATCAAAGATCATAGCCTTCAATATGGGTTATGACTAAACAGCAACAAAACAAAATTCCTTACAACTGGGTCAGCATGCAACTTCACCATAAATGGAGAAAAGATTGAGGTTCTCCAAGATTTTGCTTTGCTTGGTTCTATAATCAACACCCATGGAAGCAGCAGTCAAGAAATCAAAAGATGCATTGCTCTAGGAAAAGCTGTGGCAAAAGATCTCTTTAGAATATTGAAAAGCAAAGATATCACATTGAATATGAAGGTGCGTCTGATTCATGCCATGGTATTTTCAGTGGCATCATATGGTTGTGAAAGCTGGACATTGAACAAGAGAGACAGAAAAAGAATTGATGCTTTTGAAATTGTAGTGCTGGAGATGTGTATTGAATACACCATGGACTGCCAAAAGAACCGACAAATCTGTCTTAGAAGAAGTGCAACCAGAGTGCTCCTTGGAAGCAAGAATGGCCAGACTGCGTCTTACACATTTCGGACATGTAGTCAGGAGAGATCAATCCCTGGAGAAGGACATCATGTTTGGAAGAGTGGCAGGTCAACGCAAAAGAGGAAAACCCTCCACCAGATGGATTGACACAGTGTCTGCAACAGTGGGCTTAAACATAAATAAGATCGTTTGCCTGGCACAGAATCAGCAAGTGTTTCGATCTGCTGTGCATAGGGTCGCTATGAGTCAGACTCGACTTGACGGCACCTAACAACAACTACTACTGCTTGCTTGCTTGCTTGTTTGTTTATTTATTTATTTATTTATTGGTTCCCACATGCTTTGTATATTGGTTTTGAGCCTTTTATTTTCAGCCCTTTATGTTCTTTATGTCTTAGGTGAGTCTCTTGAAAGCTGCATATCTAGGTTTTATGTTTTTTCATCCAATTGGGCCTTCTGTGTCTCTTGAATGGTGATTTAAGACCATTTACATTGAGAATAATTATTGAGAGGAATTTATTATTCTGCATTAATTTGGTGTTTGTTTCTATTGTTGATTCATACTTAGTAGATTGTTTTCTGAAGTTCCCCTCCTGTTTCCTATTCACTCCTTTTATCTTGTGTTCAGGGTTGTCTTACCTCTCCCACATGTGATGTATCATTGAGGATTCTCTGCAATGCTAGTTTGATGCCCATGAATCATTTAAACAAGTCAACATCATGGAATGTCTTGAACTAATCATCCGTTTTAGAAAATAAGTTCACTGTGTAATGTGGTCTTGGTTGGTAGTGATTCTTTTTCAGGACTTGAATGATGTCTGACCAAGTTTTCTGTGCCTTTAAGGTTGCTGTTGAGAAATCAGTTGTTATTCTTATGTGTTTGCGTTTGTGAGCATGTGTTTCTCACTTGTAGCTTTTAGAATAGTTTCTTTGCTCTCTAGATTTAGCATTCCAATTATAATGTGTCCTGGAGAGGATCTGTTCTGATCTACTCCATTTGGAGTTCTGAGTGTTTTAGTTGTATACATATCTAATTCTTTCCTTAGTTTTTGGAAGTTTTCATCTAAAATATTTCCTAATCCTTCCCTGTTGTTTGCAGCTCCTTTGTGAACTCCTTGAATTCATAAATTGTGCCTTTTCATTTTATGGAAAACCTCTTGAAAATCTTGACTATACTGCTTCATCTTTCTTTTTTTCTTGGCATCTAAGTAGATAAAATCCTCAACTTTCTCTTCAGTATCAAGATATCATATTTTTGGCTTTGTCTAGTCTGGATACTGAAGATTCTATAGTAATATTGACTTGATTGAGTTGGCTCTGTATCTCTAGGATTTCTGTTTGATTCTTCTTTAGGATCTCAATTTCTTTGCTCAATTTTTTTCCAAGTTAGATATCTTTTTGTCCAGTGAATCAATTGCTCTAATGGTGACATCACTGAGGTCTTTCAGCATATTTATAAGCAAGATTCTAAATTCTTTATCTGACATCTCTAAGGATCTAGTTATTTTGAAATTATCCATTGAGGGGTTTTGTCCTATTGGATCTTCCCACTGGCTTAACCTTTCTTGGTTTGTGTGCTTTCTGTTGAAGCTTGCCCATTGCTTGATTGGGGTGCTAAGTCTCTCGTCTGTGTTAAAGGACTTCTCCCAATCCATTCACACAGTGATGGTAGGTCACTGGCACTTCTTTTCCCCATCCTGCAAGTTTCAGCCTCAGGGTCCAGGGCCTCACTCTCACTCCAGCCTCCACAGTCAGCACTGCCCCATCCATTTCTCTCAGCCACCCAAACTTGCCACAGCCTAAACCTGTCTCTTAGGCTCCTGGTCCCATGGTACCATTTCTCTGCATCATGGCACTCCCAGGCCCTAAATGCTCCACTGCTTGAACTATCTCTCTTAAGCTCCCCAGATCCACAGCACCCCTTCTCTGCATCACCGGCACTCCTAGGCCCTAATTGTGCCACACTGTCTGAACCATCCATCTTATTCTGTTGTTCCTGGTGCACTCCTTCTCTACATCACATGTGTTCCCAGTCCCTAAGTGCACCACAGCCTAAACAGTGTCTCTTCGGTACCTGGTCCTATTGTGACACTTCTCTGCATTTGTGTCACAGGCACTCCTGGGTCCTGAATAGGCTGCTGCCTGAGCCATCTCTCTTGGGCTCCCCAGTCCCATGGCACCACTTCTCTGCATTGCAAGCACTCCCATGCCCTAAAGGTGCCTCAGCCTGAACAGACCTTCTTAGTCTAGGGTTTCTAGTGTGCAAGCTATTCTTCTCCATCCCCGAACTCACCATCACTCAGTCTCTCTCCCTCAGGCTTGCAGTTCCAGTGGTATCAGAGGTCAGGGCAGCAACAGTTAAAAGAAAATACCCACAGTCCTGGGGTCTGAGTCCCAGCAGGGGTGCCACATAGCCCAGCCTCCTCCCAGCAAAATCCTACAAACCTCCTCTTTTGTTTCCCACAATATCTCTCACCAGATAAGCACTCTCTGGGAGGGTCACATATCCTTTGAAAGCTTTTGCTGTTGCTGGCCCTAGGTTGAGGATTCTGGTGAGTCACCCTGCTGTTTCTTCCTCTTCTCTGTCATTTTAATATCCACTATTTGGTCAGTTGTCCTTGTGCTATCTTTTTAAAAGAATAACTAAAGCTACTTTCCACTCTTTTTTTTCTTTGGAATAGAGAATTTCATGAATTTTCCTGTTTCTTCCTTGGTTGAAGCATGGCTGTTAACCAGCTGCCATCTTAAGAAGAACCCTTGAAAAATATTTCTATACTTTTGGTATGGGCATGAATTTTCTTAAATAGGAACCAAAAAGCAAAATTCATATTATGAAATCTTAATAAATTAGATTGTTTTAAATTGAAAAACTTCTATTCACAAATGACAACATACAACAAAGGTGAGAAAATGAGACATTGACTGGAAGATGAAGTTTGTTATGACTTTGTTATTATTGTTTTCTTTTTTAGCCTATATCCCCTATTAGAATTTGTACTAATTTTGGAGGTTGTCATGACAAAAAATTGAAAGCTGAGTGGTTTAAATAACAAAAATCTATTGCTTCAGATTTCCAAAGGCAAGAGGTCTCCAAAATATCAGGGTGGTTCTTTTTGAGTGAATGAGAATCTGTTCTATGCTGCGTTTGTGGCTTCTAGTGGTCTGAGGATAATCTTTGCTATTTTTTGGTTTGCATTGTTGTCGTTGGTGGTGGTGTTAGGTGCCATTGAGTCGTGTCCGACTCATAGTGACCCTCATAGGGTTTTCAATGGCAGATTGTGTTTTCAGGATTGCCTTGGGAGTGGGTTGCCACGTCCTTCTCCCTTGGCTTGCATACACATCTGATTATCTCTATTTCTGCCTTTGTGTTCATATGATCTTCTCCCTGTGTGTATGTCTCTGTCTAGATTTTTCACACATAAAGGCATCTATTATATTGAGTTCATGGCTCACACTATTCCATTATGACCTAATCTCAATTAATTGCATCTGTAATAACCCTATTTTCAAATAAGTTCACATCCTGAGGTACTGTGCATTAGGACTTCACCATATGCATTTTGGGGATCACAACACAATCCATAATACAATGTAAGCTCCTTAAGGATACCTATCTTTTCTTTTGATCACTCCTGAATCTGAAACATAAAATAGTGCCTGGTACATAGTAGGTAGACAGGATGTACTTATTGCATAAATACATGCACCAATCAATCAATCATCCAATCAACCAATCAAGTGCATTTTGTAGCTCCAAAGCTGATTTTCTCTCAATTATACAATCGAGTCTCATTTTATTTTTGTCTTACACATTCTAGATTCTCTAAAGTTTATTCCTAATTAATCTCTCTTTAAAACTCTTTTCCCACTACAATTACAATAATCATTTCAATTAATCATTAACTCATAGCTAGATGATAATCACTGACATAGTCATTAGCTAAATATTGAAAAGTTGTGCTTTTCTCACTAGCATAATTATCATTAATTATATGTCATCTCAAAAGTATATTTCTTCTGAAGGGAGAAAGGAGAACTGGCAAGACATTAGCCTGTATGCTATTTGTCTTTGCAATGTACTCCTGGCCTCCTCTGCTCAGGATGTAGCAACATACTCCCTAGCAGCAGGTACCTTTGTTTGTCAATCCTGTCCTACACAAGTGGGGATTTCAGAAATTCTTCTCAGACTGAGACACAAATGATAGCTCACTGAACACATGGATAAATTGATGAACAACCTACAAGAGGAAGATCTTTCTTTCTCTCTTCTGTTCAGACTATCATCTAATGCAATATATCTCAGGAAGTGAACTCTGTGTATCACAGTCTATTATGCATTACCCATTATATTGAATTTCCACAATGAGGCCCTGAAGATACACAATATCTACTCTTGGAAGTTCCAGAGAAATCTTAGATTCAGTCCCAAATCATGTATCCATTTTCCTAAGAAGAAGATCTTAATACAGAGACGTGCAAACTTTATATGTGCCCAATATTTAGTAAAGAAAGGCCATGCTCATAATATAGAGCTGACCCAAATAACTCTGTAATTCTCAGTTATTCAGACGTAGGATTTTGTTGATTCATTCAAAAATGAAATATTTTGAGCACATAGTATTTACTTAACATTGTCCTACACAATAGAAATATCTTAGAAAAGAAGATAGTCATATTCTCTGCCCTTATGGAACTTGTAATCTAGAAAAGAAGAGAACTTAACTAGGAAACAATTGGTTATACAAAAATGTAATTGATTTCAGCCATTAAGGGACAAATATTATTTAAGAGTGTGTAACAACAGAACTAATATTCATGAAGAACCAAAGATGGATTCCTTCCCAAAACATTTATGACTTTAAACATAGAAATAATAAAGGACACTGGAATCTCTGGAATTGAAGGATAAAATGGTTTGAAAGGAAAATATTCCACTAGTAATACAGTTGTTGTTGTTGTTGTCGTCGTCGTTGTTGTTGTTGTTGTTGTTGTTAGGTGCCATCGAGTCAGTATCCGACTCATAGTGACCCTCTGTACAACAGGAGAAACACTATTGTCAGTGCTTCTCTGTTTATAGGGTTTTCAATGGCAGATTGATTTTTGGGAGGGGGGTGCCAGGTCCTTCTCCCAAGCCTACAGCTTCTGGTGTTCCCAGGCGGTCTCCCATCCCGGTACTAACCAGGCCTGACCCTGTTTAGCTTCCAAGATCTGACGGGATCGGATGCCACAGGGCTATGGCTGCAGGCAGTAATACAGAGTCTATGATAATAAAAAGTAGTGGGATTAATGACCACTGGATTTTAACTTGGTGAAGAAGTTGTTTCCGATGTTGAACTGAAAACTATTGTGCAGGTGTCTATACTTGGGCCAAAAGAGATACAGTACATTTTTCTCTCCTCCAAAATCCTGCTCACCTGATCAAAGCGCTTAGTGGCCATATCTATTGGCTTAGAGTCTGCAAAGTTGAGCAAAAAAGAGCCTCTACTTGATATCTAGTTTTCTGCTCTATATGTTCATCATAGGAGGCTAGGAGTGCTACAAGCTAGACACAAAATTTCCACAGGGCCTAGGCTAGCTATCAACATGGCCTACTAACTCCATGCAAACCTAAGTATATCTGTTGCCTGAAGTTGACCAGTTGGATGTTTGGCATCTTTGATACTTCCTGGCTCTTCTCACCTCTTCCATTTCAGATGGAAACAAAAGAAAACAAAAAACACACTGTGAATTATGAGACTTGAGTTTTCCATAAATTACCAAAGGGGTCGATTCAGATATACAGTGAATTAACTCCCTGTGTTGTATACTTTAACTGACCGGGCCAAGAAAACCTGGATCCAGCAGTCAATTTTCTCTGCTTCTGTCTCTGATGAACTATCTCAATGCATTGATGTGTGTAATGATTAATCCTGATTGTATTGAAAAGCCCTCTGAGATTAGTAGAGCACATCTCTGGATATATGTATTAGGGCATTTCCAGAGAGGATTAATAAGGGAAGATCCACCTTAAATATAGGGGTACCATCACATAAGCTGGGGGGCCAGGTAGAAAAAAATGGGTAAAATGGGAATGTCCAATACTATAATCATAATATCTCTTTCTCTCTCTCTCTCTCTCTCTCTCTCTCTATCTTTCTCTCTCTCTCTCTCTCTTTCTCTCCTTCCTGGACACCATAATGTGGGCTGCTCTGCTCTACTAGACCCTCCCTACCATGATGGACTGAAACCTCAGAAATTGTGGGCCAAAAACCATAAATCTACCTTTCTGAAGTTGTTATCTCAGGCATTTATTTTGTCATAGCAATGAAAATTTATGACTAACAAATTCTGTATAATCTGTTCTTGGTAGATGCCATGGAGTCAGTGTCTGATTCATAGCGACCCTACATATAACAAGCAAAATAGTTTTATTGGTGCTTCTCTGCTATTCATAGGATTTTCAATAGCTGATTATTTTGGGGGAGTGGGTTACCAGGTCCTTCTTCCAAGCCTGCAGCACTTGGTGTTCCTAGGCGGTCTCCCATGCAAGTACTAACAAGGCCCAACTCTGCTTAGCTTCCAAGATATGACAGGATCGGCCACCACAGTGGTATGCCTGCATGCTCTGTATAATCTACGACATCAAAAAATATCCACATGACAAGACAGACACGTCTTCATAGAAACCAACGAGGTCTCTTCATAGCATAATTAATACATGATTTTGTGTTGTTTTCTATCCTTCCCTTCACTTTACTTTTTCCTCTCCTGCTTCTCCTGTGTTGTACTTCCCAAACAAAATATAACACTTAATTTCTACTTCAGGCTCTGTTCTTGAATGTATTTCCTAAGACTATTGGTAACAGGAGAGGTCTTATAGGGCTGACTTTCAGACAGGAGCTGGGAATTGAATTTCCCACTAGTCTACAGGCAATAAAAACTCTCATTGATGGTAAGTGGGATTAAGTGGCCCTCTTAGTACTGAGGCTTCTATTTTCAGTCAATGGGATTGGGAACAAGGCTTTGGAATATTGAGTAAATGTGATGCTTACTCCACTTGGCAACAAGGGAAATAAGAAATGCAAGATAGTGAGTTCTTTCAGGGGACACAAGAGAACTTGTATAACCACACCAAAATAGTTCAGTTCTGTTCATTGTCAAGTTAAAACATGATCTAAAATTGAGAAACATCTATGATAAATTAAAAGAGACTTTCAGCTTCTGCAGTCAGAATTCACACTAAGCAGTAACATAGATTGTAGAGATAGAAAAACTGTAGACTAAATGAAGAGTCTCAACAAATCTCCTATGGGAAAAGAAGGGTGCCCACAAGAAGAGAGTAGCATCTTGAGACAGGGCTATCTGGGATAGGATAGAGGATAGACCTGTGATAGGAATATCTGAGTTAGAAAGCTGAGAGTCTTAAACCCCCTAACCCTCTGAATTCTTCTCATAGAAGAAGCATTTTACACTTTTTCTTTTGCCTGGGAACCATGCAATGGATCCCCCAAATCTAGTGCCACACATAATGATGCTGGATTTCCTATCATCATCATTCCTCCCAGCTTGATAGCTAAAATCACATCTAGCAGAGTCCTAGAAAAGTGGGGCTACACACAAAAGCATCTGTAAGACCTAGGTGATATGCCCTATCAGAAACAGAGGAAAATATGTGGGAATGAGACTTGATGGTGTTAATCTATATGTGGAAAAAAGAACAATAGAGAGGAGAGAATTCACTGGCACTGGGCACTTCCTAGTATATGAAATTAATTGTCTAAGCCGAGTCCAAATGGTTTGCTAAAATAGGTCACTTTTTGAAGCCTGGACTAGAAGATGACCTACAATAATTCAATGTGGAAATGCTAACTTCCTGACATAATATAACATAAGAAGTCTTATTGAACTCAATTTTTATATTACCCCTGACCAATATGCCTGTCACTTCTCTGGCCAGAACCCTAATAATGGCTTGTTATGTACCCATGGATGTAAGTCAGGTTCTACTACTGCATCACCCAGAACAGACACTGCTACATATGCTCAATGGCTGGATCATACCTATGGCGGGGCTCCAGTTGCGTTTTCCAGAATTGTATGAGTGCCATTTACTAGAAAAGCTGCTAAGGCCTTAACATAAACAGATACCTCACAAAGTGCCTTTTTTCCCCCAACATTATTTCCACTATCCCTCGTTGCATCCAGGCCAATAATGAATGACTTGTCTCAGCCCACTGTAACTGAAGAAACATAATCCCCGCCCTAGCCTTTTCAGAGGCTTTGCACCAAAACAGTTGCAGCACTTGACCAATGTGTACCACAGGGGCTAGGGTAATGTGATCACAGCTACAGATTATATTGCCTTGGTTGACTCAGCCAAAACTGAAGAATTATATTCTGGGAAGGAGTGGACACTAGTTTGCTAGGCTACTGCTTAAACATTGGATGCAGAGATAATGGATAATAAATGAGAGGAAGATGCCAGAACCTTCAAAGCATACTACTGAAGAAGTAAAAGAGAAATAGAATGAGCAGGAAAGTGGCATATTGCAATAGAGTTACTATATGCAACCACATAACTGCATTCCCCAGGAAGCCCAGAAATATTCCTTTTTACCAAAACAAAAAGGAGCATAAAGTGAGCATTTGCACAAATTCAGCCAAGGCTTCCATGTGTAGACTGATATTTAGGGGCCACTTTAAGTTTGGGGGTGCCTCCAACAGAAAAACACTGATTTATGACTTATTGTTTGTTGGCTGCATTTACATGGGAGGAAGTCACTAAATGGGTGCTCAACAAATTTTCATGTATTTAGGCCAGCTATTAGAAATTATATTAAATATGGAATTGAATTTAGATAAGCCCTAAGATTTATATTTTCTTCTAGATTTATAAATGCACACATTCACACAGAAACACACATATATACACACTGAAGTTTTTAGTACATTTCTTCCCAATAAATTTTTATTTATAGAATAATCAAGTTAAAGTAATCCCCCACAAAATGAACACATGCTTGTCTATCTATCTTTGAAATAATCTGGATTTTTTTCCTATGGCTCTGGATGATTACAGCTGTTAGGTACCCTGGAGTTGAGTTCAATTCATAGCAACCTTTATAGGGTTTTCAATGGCTGATTGTTTTGAGATTGCTTTGGGAGTGGATTGTCACATCTCCCCTCTCTGGTGCTGGGGATTTAACCTGGTTTCTCAGAGAAGGTGGAGCAGCACTCTACCAACTGAGCTAAACCCCAACCCCTTGGCTCTGGATATCAGATAAAATAAAAATCTTTGAGCTATTTTTTTCCTTTAAAACCAAAAGGAAGAGATGACTGGAGTTCCTTAGCTTCTCTTTGTGGCAGTGGATGAAATTTCCCAGATCAAGATCAAGTCATTTTAAGCTATGAAACTGCACTATTTTGTAGATATCCAGGTTCTCTTTAATTCTCTCAAAACACATCTTCCTGCTTGTTTTCTATTTATAAAGACCTCCTCCATTCTCTCACCACGTGGTTGAGTTTCCTCTCATCTCAACACCCGAAAGCCTAGCTGTCTTTTGAAACCAAAGGCAATTCCATGACTTGTCCAAGGCTATACAGCTTGTGAGGAATAGAGCCAGTGTTTGAATCCAGCCATCCAGGTCCAGGGCAGCATAAAACATTAGGTGACTGACTGCACAAGAACCATAGCAATGAGCCCTTAAGAGCTCAGAAAATACTCAGGAGTAGGGCTGCTGATTTCCAGAACATGTCCCTAGTCTATGGTACTATTTCCTTATAATTCCCCATCTTTAACCAGATCACTGGAATCTGTGTCCTATCCTGCCTCAACTGTTTCTTTACTTCCTCATCCTCCATTATCACTTCTCATGCCTATCCATGCTTGTCAAATATCCCATGGAATAAATTCCAGAATTCAGCTTTTACCAGCTCCACTCTGACCTCTGAGGCTTTGGTGAACATTTACTGGTTGTACATTATCAGCCATTGAGCTACATATTTGGTAATATCTTTTTATATGGTAGAAAAACCTATGGCTCCCAAATTGCCTTCAAAATCCTCTTTGAGAGCATAGAAATGAACAATTGTTTGTCTCCTTAATTGTTGTTGTTGTTGTTGTTAGGTGCCATCGAGTCGAGTCCGACTCATAGCGACCCTATATACAGCAGATCGAAACACTTCCCGATTCTATACCAGGCAAACGATCTTATTTATGTTTAAGCCCACTGTTGCAGACACTGTGTCAATCCATCTGGTGGAGGGTTTTCCTCTTTTGCGTTGACCTGCCACTCTCCCAAACATGATGTCCTTCTCTAGGGATTGATCTCTCCTGATTACATGTCCGAAATATGTAAGACGCAGTCTGGCCATTCTTGCTTCCAAGGAGCACTCTGGTTGCACTTCTTCTAGGACAGATTTGTTGGTTCTTTTGGCAGTCCATGGTATATTCAATAGACGTCACCAGCACCACAATTCAAAAGCATCAATTCTTTTTCTGTGTCCCTTGTTCAATGTCCAGCTTTCACAACCATATGATGCCACTGAAAATACCATGGCATGAGTCAGATGCACCTTCGTCTTCAATGGGACATCTTTGCTTTTCAATACTCTAAAGAGATCTTTTGCCACAGCTTTTCCTAGAGCAATGCGTCTTTTGATTTCTTGACTGCTGCTTCCATGGGTGTTGATTATAGAGCCAAGCAAAGCAAAATCTTGGACAACCTCAATCTTTTCTCCATTTATTGTGAAGTTGCGTGCTGACCCAGTCATAAGGAATTTTGTTTTGTTGATGTTTAGTCGTAACCCATATTGAAGGCTATGATGTCCTTAATTAGGATGGAACAAATGTAATTCTCACAAATTATCCAAAAAAATGCCAAAGGGCATCATGTTTGCTTGATTACAGCTTAAATTTTCATAGGCTCTTACTATCTCAACTCTACCTCTCTTGAAACTTAGCTATAGACAGCTAAAATCTAAGTTATTATTTTTAGCAACTTCATTTTTACTATCTAGAATAAGGCCAATGTGGTGATGCATGCCTATAATCCCAGTGACTCAGGAGGCAGAGGCAGGAGGATCACAAATTCAAGGCTAGAAGTAGTTTGCATAACTTAACAAGACTCTTTCTCAATACAAGCAGAGAAAGGGCTGGAGGGCAGCTCAGTGGTAGAGCACTTGCAAAGCCTGTGCAAGACATTGGGTTCAACCCCTGAGTACCACACATAAAAAATATGTAGGATACATTTGGTATATTGAGTCACTTCTGCAGCTTGTATCACAGGACTATGTTCATAGAATTTTCTGGAATTTTCTGGAAAGTGCTATCTTCCACAGATTCTCCAATTCTGAGAAATCTTCGTTGTGTGAGTACATTCCTGGAAGTTTCCCTCATGAAAACTCTGATCTTTTAATTCACAGGATAACAAATGTATGGATTAAGGATTAATTCAGCAAACAACTCTTGGGCATTCCATGTGCCCACACTGTGCCCTTTGGGCAGACACTATTTCCAAAGACATATATAGAACTTGACCTCCTGGAGCAAGCAGTTGAGTGAGTGACCAGTAATCACATGGAGAGAAGCTGCCCAACAGCTCATGAAAACTCATCCTCTCACCAATAGGAAGAACACCACGTACTTTTGTAGCCCTCTGAATTTGCAAGCATTTCTGTATCCATGCCTAGGTCCTGATATAGGACCAGCATTCTTCACCTCACTTTGTTATTGTTGCTAGATACCAATGAGTTGGGTCTGCCTTAGGAGATAACTGATGCTGGCAGAGGTTGAAAGACTTGGATTAGGATCTCTGAATTGATCAGCAGATAAACTATGACAGAACCAAAGAGAGAAAATTATATAAACCAGAGGCAAAAAGTTAAACTCCTCCTTTGGTGGATAAATAAAAGTGGGCACTGAAGTCAGAGGTAGCTTAAAGCATGGGGTGCATCATAAACAATCATCAAGAAAAGTCACAATACCCATTGTGCTCCACTGTGTTATGTGAATTAGGCTGCACCACTGTGGCATCCGGTCCTGTCAGATCTTGGAAGCTAAGCAGGGTTGGGCCTGGTTAGTACTTGTATGAAAGACCACCTGGGAATACCAGGTGCTGTAGTCTTGGGAAAGGACCTGGCAACCCACTTCCAAAACACAATTAGCCATTGAAAACCTTATGAATGGCAGAGAAGCACTGACAATGGTGTTTCACCTGTTGTGTGTAGACTTGCTATGCCTTGGACACCAACTCGACGGCACCTAACAACAGCAACAATCCTACATAGGCATATTCCTCTCTCTGACCACATAGACTATAAAGGATTAAGTCAGTACAACCACAGTAAATCTTAGATGATACTACAGACATTGGGACAAAGAATTTCTCTTTCCTGCCTCATATGAAAATGAAGGCTCACAGCTCTAAGAAGTTATTGGCAACAATTTTTGGACCATAAGAAAATGGAACTTTGGTTGAAATCAACCCAAAATAAGGCAGGCCAAGGAGACAAGAAGAAATAGGTCCTGGTGAACTTTTACCTGTGTACTCATCAAACTGTGCCTGAAACTAGCAATGCAAAAGACCTTTCAGCTATACAAGCAATTATGTTCCCTTTAGTTTTCATATCTAGCAAAGCCAGTATTTAATGACAAATACATTCGATTACTAATGGTAAAAAGAGAAATATCCTGAAATAAATAAAAAAGCACAGTTGTAGACTCAATCTCCTAGTGAAGTTCCCTTTCTTCCCATTTCTCCTGCCCCAGTGTGGCTGTGGGAGTAAGAAAGAGTAGGGACAGGGTGGTGGTAGGTGACAGGAGATGGAAGCATTGAAGGAGGTTTGGGAAGTCAAGGTCTTGAGGTTTACAAGGTCTCCTTGAAAGCCTTTCTGAGTCAGATGCTGCCTGACTCTCGTATGTCACAGGCAGTTCTATGTGGGCAGTAGAATCTCAACCAGCTGAACCAGCTCTGTCTCTTGTATTTTTTATACTGAACCCAAGGACGGATTCATAAAAGCTAACAAAATTCCCCTGGAGTGCCACTTGGAGTAGTTCATTAAACAGAGAGATACACTTTAATAATTCAACATTATTAAAAAGAAAAATCTATCCTTCCTATGTCAGCAAGGTTAAAAGCAAAGCTAATTATGTGCCCTGAGGATTTTGAAAGTACTTCTCACTACCCATGTGTGGGTTTTTCTTATAAATTAAACTCCAGTAAGTAATTCACTAAATGAGACAGATATATTTTTGGATTGCAAATTATTTTCTCTGTGATTGTTCTTTCAGTCTTGGTTCCTCCTCTTCTCTACTGTGGAGAAGAGGCCTTGCTTTTTCTTTCTTTTTTTTTTCTTCTCTTTCCAGTGGTAGGAGGTTGAACCCAGAGCCTGACAGTACTAGAGAAGTACTCTACCACTGAGCTGCAACCCCAGACCCTTTTTAAAATTTTGTCATGAGACAGGGTCTTGCTAATTTATACAGGCTGCCTCAGACCTCAAACCTGTGATTCTCTTGCCTCTGCCTCCTGAGTCACCAGGATTCAGATGTATACTATGGCACTCAGCAGAGAAGATTCTTTTAATGAGAATGTTGCACCCTATTTGCTACACTCTGAGCTATTACAGTTCAAGGTTTCTATTCTCTTCATCTATGTATCCCCATACCTAGCAAAGAGCCTGGTAATAGCTGCTCAATTAATGGTCAATAAAAATAAATAAATGTAGTTAAAAGATTATAAAGTTCACTCTTTATATCAAGACTGACAAGTAGAACTTGTACTATGTGACTTGTTAAATTCAAATTCTATTCTGGGTATCTCCATTCCTCTCATGCCATCTGTTTTCCTTTATTAAATTAATGGATTCATTTATTTAACAATTACCTGTATTCATAACACTTTTTATGTGCCAGAGACTGTATTGAAGTCTAAAGTTTAAAATCCTTTCCAGAAGGAGCCACTAGGCTGTGTGACAGATAGAAATGTCCACAAATGTTAAAGCATATAAAGCATATAAAGCAAATGGTAGTAATCAGTGTCAGGACTGGTTATCTCTCCTTCTCATATGCTGTAATTACCATGATGTCTGACACCAATTCTAGTTGTGCCAATACCTGGCATGCTCAATATCTATCTCAGAGCCTGACACCAGGTTAGTATTTAAATACATAACTGACCTGAGAATAACCAGTGTCAGTGCTGGTGATTCAGCTCTTTCAGGTCTAGAATATATGGGCTTAATGTGGGCCCCATTACAAACCCTGAGGAAATTCCAGTGTACACACACACACACACACACACACAGAGAGAGAGAGAGAGAGAGAGAGAGAGCAAAAAGAGTTAGTCACATTATTATGGAACTTGAAAGGTCTCAAGATCCATAGCCAGTAGGTTATAGAACCAGAAGATCCAGTGCTGTAGCTCCATGTTGAGTCTGATAGCATGATGGTGTAAATTTTAGTCCAAGTCCAATGACCAGAGAAGATCCGTGCCCTAGGGTAATGACAGATCATCAGAAAGAGTGAACCTCCTTTACTCAGATTTTTGACCCATTCAATCCTCCAATAGGTTAATTGAGACTCATCCATATGGGAAATGGCAATCTAATTTCTTTAGTCCACTGATTCAAATGTTAGTGGCAACCACAGATATTGTCACAGAATAATGGTCAACCAAATATCTAGGTACCCTGTGGCTCAGTTAGTTTGACACATGAAATTAACAACCACATTGACCTTCTTAATAACTATTTTAATATATGGCCTTTCAAGTGGAAAAAATGTCTCATATTTCCTAGTTTCTAGAGTAGAAAACTCAAAAGTCCTTTGTTTCCTCTTGTTAGGTACCATCAAGTTGGTGTCCAACTCATAGTGACCCTATGTACAACAGAGGAAACACTATTGTCAGTGCTTCTCTGCTATTCATAGGTTTTTTAATGGCTGATTGTTTTTTGGGGGAGTAATCTGCCAGGTCCTTCTTCCAAGCCTACAGTACCCAGTATTCCCAAGTAGTCTCTCATCCAAGTACTAACCAGGCTCAACACTGCTTGGCTTCCAAGATCTGACAGGGTCAGATGCCACAGTGGTGACAAAGTGTAGGCAAAGTCTTTTGTAGCAGTGTCTAATCATATCTGATATACGTCAGTGGCTTTCAATGCTCAGTAGAGTTAACCTGGTCATCCATAAGCGGAAGGAGATACAAACCAGTAATTGATTCAAAGAACAATGTTTATTCCATCCCCACATAAATAATTAATCCCCCTTTCTACCATTGAAGATCTGTGGCAAGGGCCAAAACACTTCAAGAATTAAGCCTTAAATGTAGCAAGAGTTTCAACTATACAAGACAAACTAAAATGAACTACTTTATCACATTTTACAGAAAGCACTAATTTTTCACAGAATATTCACAGAAATACCATGTCAAGAGAAATGGAATTACCAATCCTGATTTGGCCTATAAAAATATGTTGAAGTCTGAAGTATTGAGTTCAGTTATGGGTTCCAAATGTTTAGAACATTGCCAGACTTGAATGAGGCAGAGGAAAGCTAGAGACTTGGATGTTCTCATGGGAAGATCTTCTAAACCCACCAGGGAGGTTTAGCCCAGAGGGAGGAAGACCATACAGAAGAATATACTTATTCAGATATCCAAAGGACAATCATTAAGAAGTAGCAGGGAGGGAATGGCCAGTTAGTGACTGGAGAGTACCAGGCCCTAAACTACATCATCTAATCCTCACTCAAACACCATCAGGTGTATGTTCCCATGCCTGTTCTTAGATGAGGACACGTAGACTCAGGGAGGTCAGAGGCTTGCTCACACATATATACTTTATAAGTGGAAAAGGCATCATAAAATTATATAGGTTTTTCTGACTCCACTCTTTCTATTTTTTCTGTTATATACAGAGAGTGAATTAGTGTTACAGCTGGATGAGAACTCATGAAATCAGTTTCTAGGGATATAAAGTTGTCCCAATAAAGGGCAAACACATACACGTTAGAGCTGTACAACCAAAGGTGAGGCTGGTTATCAAAATGAAGCAACCATCAGAAGTGCTGCAGCAGGAATATGAGTAACCACCTGCCCAATGCAGTTCAATGCAGACCACCTGTCCAATGCAGTATGCAGCAAATTCTTACAGGGGCAACAGAGGTTGTACATGCTCACTAAGTTCAGCTCTGAGTCAAGGAGTGTATGATTCTAAATCCCATTTAACTTCCTTGCTATGAGGGAGGAAAAGACATATCCAGCTTTTGGGCTCTTACAAAGCAAATAAATGACAATAGTCTAGGACAATGCCTACCACACAAATGGTGCAAAATAATTATTTTTGAATGAATGAATAAATGGAAATACTGACTCAAGCAATTTAAAAAGTATGGCCGAGGGAAGTGTTTTGTTTTGTTTTGTTTCTGTTATGTTTTGCTTTGTTTTGTCTTATATCTGCAGGGAAGGGGATGATCCTTCCTAATCTATGTATTTAGCTACCAGAGGAAAGATGAGGAAAATGTTCTCATTAATTATCAATATTCTCACTTGGCTTTATTACCTAAAATGCCATTAACAATTGTCATTTCTTGAGAATTTCTTAAGATAAGCCTCTATTTTTCCCTTTTAGCTTTACATATTCCCCATACCCTCAGCAATTATTTCAAGCATCACACTCTCTGACAATCATTTATGGATCTCTTTGTGTGTCCCAGACAGTGCACTGAGAGTTCTTATGCATCATCCTATTAAATTCCCTCTATATAAAACAACATAATCAAAAGAAGATGGAAGGAATAGACAGAATCATTATACCAAAAAGAACTGTTGAATGAGCAAGACTTTCAAGAGGTTGCATATGATCAGGAACCAATGGTACTGATGGAAGAGGTAGAAGATGCCTTGAAGGAATTGGCAAACACAAGGTTCCAGGAATTGATGGAATACTAATTGATATGTTTGAACAAACAGATGCAACATTGAAGTGCTCACTTGTTTATGCCAAGAGATTTGCAAAACAGCTACCTGGTTAACTGACTGGAAGAGATCCATAGTTCTGCCTATTTCCAAGAAAGAGAATCAAACTGAATGCAGAAATTACCTAAAAATATTATTAGTATCTCACACAAGTAAAATTTTGCTAAAGATCATTCAAAGCCACTGCAGCAGTATATTGACAGAGAACTGACAGGAAATCCAGCCAGATTCAGAAGAGGGCTTGAAACCAGAGACAAGATTGTGGATATCAGGTAGATGTTAGCCAAAAGCAGAGAATTGCAGAAAGATGTCTCTCCATGTTTTATTGAAAATGCAAAGGCATTTGACTGTGTGGATCACAACAAATTATGGATAACATTGCAAAGAATGGGAATATCAAAGCACTTAATTGCGTTCATAAGGAACCTGCACAAGGACCAGGAGGCCGTCGTTCAAACAGAACAAAGAAACACTGCCTGGTTTAAAGGCAAGAAAGGGGTGTGTCAGTATTATATCCTTTCACCATACCTCTTCAGTCTCTGTGCTGAGCAAATAATCAGAAAACCTGGACTTGATGAAAAAGAATGTGGCATCATGATTGAAGATTCATTAACAACCTGTATTATACAGATGATACAACCCTGATTGCTGAAAGTGAAGAGGATTTGAATCATTTATTGATGATGATCAAAGAAAAAACAACTTTCAGTATGGATTGTGTTTCCACATCAAGAAAACAAAAATCTTTACAGCTAGGTCAGTATGTAACTTCATGATAAACAGAGAAAAGATTGAGGTTGTCCAAGATTTTGCTTTGCTTGGTTCTGTACTCAACACCCATGGAAGCAGCACATAAGAAATCAAAAGACTCACTGCATTGGGAAAAGCTATGGCAAAAGATCTCTCTAAAGTATTGAAAAGTAAAGATGTCACATTGAAGACAAAGGTGTGCCTGACTCAAGCCATGGTATTTTCAGTTGTACCATATGGTTGTGAAGGCTAGACACTGAACAAGGGAGAAAGAATTGATGTGCTTGAATTATGGTGTGGGAAACCAATATTGACTATACCATGGACTGCTAGAAGAACCAACAGATCTGTCCTAGAAGAAGTGCAACTAGAGTTCTCCTTGGAAGCAAGGATGGCTAGATTGCATCTTAAATATTTTGGACATGTAGTCAGGAGGGACCAATCCCTGGAGAAAGACATCATGCTTGGGAGAGTGGCAGGTCAATGAAAAAAAAAGGAAGACCCTCAACTACATCAGTTGACACAATGTCTTCAATAATGGGTTTAAACATAAATAAGATCTTGTGCCTGGCACATAATCAGGGAATGTTTCATTCTGGTGTACAGAGGGCTGCTATGAGACAGATCCTACTTGATGGCACCTAACAACAATAACAATAAGTACCCACCCAGCTCTGATCAACAAAAGCTCACATTTATTTTTTTGTCATCTGCCTAAGTGCTACAAATTCTGACTGCTTTAAGACTCAAAATTTCCACATTAAAAAGCTGTACCAAACTGATTAGTCCATCAAGTAGCTGAAGAAACATGACAACCATAGCAGGTTGTTTTTCTTACCCACATCCTGTACTGTGAAAAAATGTGCTCTAATTTGTTATTCAGTTGACTCTCAGACTGATTCTTAGTCAAGAGTCACTTGACTCTTAGATTGATGAAAAGCAAAAATAGTATATTTACCTGAAATGCGATAACTGTTCACATTTGACATGAGCTTAGCATCTGCAAAAACCTGTCAGATTAAAATTACAGGAGCTAAAGTCAACTCTAATGAACACAGAATGCACAGAGCAGCAAAAGGCAGGATAACTCTGGATCCACTTAAGGATATGGGACAAGGAATGGAAGCTCTAGAGATAAAGGAATGGCAGGATTACCACCATGTGAATAAAGCCCACTTTAGGATTTCTATCATGTGTCAGAATTTGGGGGTCATCTAAGATGACAGCATAATAGTGTGTTAGTTGTACACTGAGTTTGGGAGTCACACAGCACTGGATGTAAATTCAAATCTTGCCTCTTACTAGCTGGGTGATTGTGGACATAGATCTCTCTGATACCTATGTATACAGTCTGAATCTCTCACATATAGACCTAACTGGACATGACAAAAATGGAATGGATCATTTTCATCTCTATCCCTATCTCATAGTTCTGACTATTAGAGAACAGATCTATGTAAGAGAGGCTTGGTGAACCCTTTCCTCACATTGCCAAAGTTCACCCTTGTTCTGGATATTACATGGTGTGGCCATGACACAAATAGGAAGCCATTTATTTTAATGAATCCCTACATTTCCAAAACCCAAGAATATGTGAAGGTGAGGATAAAGGAGAGCAGAAGGGTAATAGGTAGAGTAATAAGAAATGAAGAAAGGCAATTGAGAAAGCCAGGGCACAGAGAGTGGGAAGAAGCTGAGAATATGTGTCTTCTGATAACTTGTTTCTAAGCATCTAAATTCTAGATCCCAAAAAGAGACATTAGGTGCCCTGAGACATATCTTATCGCTGTTTATGGCAGCCCATTTACAAATTAGTAAATTATAAATGTAAAGCTCAAACCTACAGGACAACTGCCAAAGATGTAAGCGTTCATAATTGCCCAGTCATGATCTCCTCACTAGCTTGTGTGAGCTCAGGTTTGTGGCTCACTGAGGGAAGGGGAGCTGAGGCAAGAAATCTACCAAAGCCAAAGAGGATGGTAGGAAAAGAAAAATTCATCTCGAAATCAGGAAAGACTCCCATTATTTGTGTATTGTAGAGACAAATACACAGAGCATCCAGAGAGACTAGAAATTCTCCATGAGTGCAAGATTGTAATAACAATGATCAGCATGGAAGGAAAGGTAATTTGTTTTCAAAGGTAGAATTAGAAAGGTAGATATAGAGTTACTTTTAAAAAGACAAAAATGTACAAAGCAAAAATAAATACAAATTCAATCATGGTAACAAAATTAGATTTTGAGTACATATATAAGAAATGAACTTCTTCCCTCATCTACCTTTTCCTGCACAGTACTAAGATTGAGCTAATGCTCTCCAGTGGCTTCCTTTTTTCATATAACTGTATATAAAGAATTTTTTTTAGTGCTTTGTTACTAACTCTATTTTATTATTTCTAATAGCTGTTCAGCATCGCAGACACTATGTTGTTAAATGCCATCAAGTTGGGTTTAAATCAGAGCAACCCTATGTACAACATAACAAAACACTCCTTGATTCTGTGCTAGGGATCTGATATTTTTTATGTTCAAGCCCATTGTTGCAGACACTGTACCAATCCATCCATTTGAGGGTCTTCCTTTTTTTTTTTTTTTTTTTTGACACACCACTTTCCCAAATATTATGTCCTTCTGCAGGGATTGGTCCCTCCTGACAACATGTCTACCCATCTATGCTTTCAAGGAGCACTCTGGTTCCACTTGTTCTAAGACAGATATGTTGGTGCTTTTGGCATCTATGGTGTACTCAATATTCATCTCTAGAACCATAATTCAAAAGAATCAATTCTCCTTTCTCCCTTATTCAAAGTCCAGCTTTCACAACTGTATGATGTGACTAAAAATACCATGGCATAAGTCAGGCACACCATCGTCTTCCATGTGACATGTTTACTTTTCAGTATTTTAAAGCAGTCTTTTGCAATAGCTTTTCCCAATGTAATGCGTCTTTTGATTTCTTGGCTGCTGACTTTATAGGTGTTTATTCTAGAACCAAGTAAAACAAACTCTTGGACAACTTCAATCATTTCTCTATTTATCATGAGTCATGCCATATCAGCAAATGGGGGTCCCTGGGGCTTTATGTCATACCCTTCATTAAAGTAGACTCTACTTTGAGGAGTCAACTCTTCTCTAGTTACCTTTTGAGTGCCTTTCCAGTTGGGGGGGCAGGGCTCATTTTCCAGCACTATATCTGAAAGTGTTTCTCTGCTATTCATAGGTTTTTCCATGTCCAATTGCTTCAGGAGTGGGTTAGCCATGTCCTTCTCCCTAGACAGTCTTAGTCTGGAAGCTCAGCTGTAACCTGTCCACCATGAGTGACATGCTGGTATCTGTAATACTGGTGGCATAGCTTTCAGCACCACAGCAACATGCAAGCAGCCCAGTACATCAAACTGACAGACATGTGGAAGCACTACACTATACTTAAATGGAATGTTCTCCACATTGGAGGACTTTTGTTGTTTTGCTTTTGTAATTGATGATTATTACAAATACAACCACAATAAAAACATTATTGAATATAGGTTAAGAAAACCATGATACTGCTTCTGTAATACAAACTTCTATACTATAAAATTACCTAGGTGGAATTTCAGGGATATAGATTATACAATTTTGATAACAATTGCAATATTAACTTTACAAAATTACTAATGAAGTTTTAACTCCCATTTCTACCTGAAATATTTTCAATGCATTAAGTAGGAATCAATCAGATGTGGAAAAATTCATTTCAATTTTTGTTTAAAAATATTAATGATGTAAGTCATGTTTTTAAACTATTTTCATTTATTGTAGATTTCCTTTGATGTTGTTTACTCATTGAATTTTAAAAAGAAAATTACTCACTGATTTGTAGGATATAAACATATTTTTAAAACATGAACTTTGGTTCTCAAAAGCAGTATGAAGATTTTTATGTATTATTCTGAAGTTTTAGATTTTCAAGTGGCTTTGGCTGTTCATCCTTATGGCTCCAGGAACTAACGTATATAAAGGCCTTTCCCAGTCCTATGTCCCATAGGAATCATATTTTCTTTTTGGTTATTTTTATTGAGCTAAAATGCACATAAATTTATGTTCAGTGTTTTAATGTGTAAAATTTCAATGGTATTTATTACATTCACAATGTCATGAAATTGTCACTACTATCTAGTTCCATGTTTTCATTGCTTCAAAAGAAAACTCTGTAATCATTAATCTGTCATCCTCATTTCTCTTTCATCTAGCAATCAATAAACTGCTTTCTGTCTCTATGTGTTTGCCAGTTATGGACATTTAATGTAAATAAAGTCAGACAATATGTGGCCTTTTATGTGCACCTGACAGTTTTCATTTAGCATCTTGCTTTCAATATTTAACCAGGTGGTAGTATGTATCAGTACTCCATTTTTCATGGTTAAGTGATATTCCCTTGTCTGTATATAGGACATTTTGTTTATCCATTTATCAGTTGAGTTGTTTCCATAGTTTGGCTATTGTTAGAGTGTTGCTATGAGCATTCATGTCCAAATTTTGTTTTTTACATCACTTTCACCTCTTATGTGCACATACACAAGAGTGGAATTTCTGGATCATATGATATTTCCATACTTAGTTTATTGAGAAACTGCCAAACTGTCATCAATTACAACTGTGGTATTTTACATTGTGGTTTTGACTTGAATTTTTCTAATGACTATTGACAATAATGCTGAATATATTTTCATGCATTTGTTGGCCTTTTGTAGATCTTCTCTGAAGCAATGCTTATTCAAATTCTTGGTCCATTTTTAAATTATGTTGTCTTTCTGTTGTTAAGTTGAAAGTATTTTTTATATATTCTGTGTAGTATGTCCTTATCATATATATTATTTGCAAATATTTTCTCCCATTTAATTGGTTGTTTTTTTACTTTTTAGTAGTATCCACTATTACATAGTTTTATTTTTAACACTTAGAGCTTCAGTTCATCTGGAATTTATCTTTTATGTATGATGTGAGTTAATAGAGCATCTTTATCTTGTTTCAATGAAGTGAGCATATAACATTTGTTAAATAATTCACTCTTCTAGCTTCTTATTTGATATAACACTTTTCTGTATGTTGGCTGTTTATTTGTTCTTAAATACAATTTGGACTTTCTAATCATTAAATTGATAGATCAGATTTTTCTCATTGTTCTTTTGTTCCTCAAATTTTTTCTAGAAAATGCCCATACACTGAAACCTTACTAAAGCAGTTTGCTGAGTCAGAGGCTCAGAAATGTTTCCTGGAATTTGTAGTTTGCATATGTCTTCCTGAATTTCCCTGTGTTGGTGTCAGGAAAGTGATCCTCTGTTTTCTAACATGGTACTCGGTACAAGGCAAGTGCTTAAGAGCTGGAATAAATTAGAAGTCTGACTCCAGTATCTTACATTACCAGACTGGCTGCATCATTGTCTAAACATCATTCTTCCTGTGCTTTGAGATATTAAATTCTAATTACTTAGCAGCTTTTTGAGACTTTCTCCCATAATATTTCCATCACCCTTCACTCTACGGCCATTGGACATCTAGCAGAAGGAAAGGGAGAGTGGTGGTACTCTCTTGCTTCTTGTAAGAGATAATGGGGAAGAGACATCCTGTGGATTATGTGATCTCAGATAGGATATTCTGTGTTGTTTTTTATCATTCAAGTGGGAAGCAATTGCTAGAAGAATGCTGTATGGAAATGGAAAGAAAACACTTTTTATGCTGAGTCAATGTTAAGAAAATATGCCAGTAATTTTGGAGACCAGAAAAAGGTATGGCACAATGTAAATGTTCATTTCAGATTATATGCACCAACAGAATAATGACTCCTCCATGCTTGTCTGTAAGTAATGACAAGCTACCAGTACTGATAAACCTATCAGGAAACAAGCTGAATGATTGGTGGATTCATATTAGGAATTAATCTGTTCACCTGCCTTTCTCAAAATAATATATTAAAGAAAGCTCCCAGTATCTGAAGGAAAAATTAGGGAGATATAGGTAGGGATATAGCTGAGGAGGCAGGCCCAGCATCAGAAACTTCTCCCAGTGAGTACCAATGGACCACTTTGGCATAGGGAGTATTGTTAGTAATATTATACCTCTTATTACCAGGGGAACTGCTAACGTTTAAGGCTATTTTCAGAATACTTTACTCCAGTGCCAAGATGTTGCACAAGCGCCTCTGTCAGAGGCAGAAAACAAAAACAACAACAAAAGGCTCAAGAGACCCAGGTTTGCTATCGATTCATGAAGCGTAGCTCTCAAACAGGAGTTTGAAGAAACTGGGAGCCATATTCTACAAATATATTGCTAAGGTACACAGTCCCTGGAGCTGGAGGCTTTGGAATGGAGAAAGCCAGCATCACCGGGGTCTACTCTGAGCAAAGCCTGACTTCATTGGTCAGCTGAATCATGTCACCCAAACAGCTTCCCCAGGGGTTGAAGCTGTTCAGGAAAAAGGAAAGGAGAGGCAGTTGCTCTCTTCTAGGAGCCATAGATCAGAAGAGTCCCTGAAATTTAAAGCTTAAGTTTCAGTTTTACAGAATGGCAACCAGGTGAAGGTACCTCTGTGATAAGGAGGAGAATTCAGCCTTGAAATTACAAAGGTTGAGGGTCCCTCAGCAAAGGATAAGAGAAGGCTGACAGAGTCCTGGAAATCAGACTCTCCCATGTCCTTCCAGGAGAAATGCATGGTGTGTTGACTCAACCTCTCCTACTTACCTGCATTTGGTGGGTGCCAGAGACAAGCAGGCAGAAGAGACTGGAGCAACTTGAAAAGCAAACTCTGCCCAGGTTTTAGGATCATTATATTATCAACCAGAATTTTCCAATTGTTATTTGAAACCAATGAAACAGCAACCACTGACTTGTCTGCAGACCCAGATGGCATGTGGGAAGTGGAGTCATTTATTATACAAACTCCAGTGTCTAAGATGCTCATCCAGGATGGTCAGCAGCATCTGGGTCAGAGTACAGAGACATGGTGCTCTTTCATGTCCTGTGTGCTGAAGAGTTCCAAAGAAATAATAAGCTGAGGAGAACCAACAACTCCCTGTGTATCTTCAGAACTTGTAAACCACATGCCTTCTCACAACTTGGATATTAAGAATTTTAATGTTTTAGTCTTTCTGACCCCTGAAGAGTAGAAGGATGGATATGGAAAAACCAAAGTAGCAGGGATGGTCTCTATCTGCACTAGTGGCATAGGAACAATATGCGAAAGAACATGATTCTTGATCTTTGAGGGGAAAATCTGGAAAACATGTTGCCTTTAAAGTCGAGGACTTATAAAATTGTTTTGTTATTGTTGTTAGGTGCTGCCTTGTTGGTGTCCGACTCATAGCAACCCTACATGCAACAGGCGAAACACTATTGTCAGTGCTTCTCTGCTATTCATAGGGTTTTCAATGACTGACTGTTTATTGGGAGTGGGTTGCCAGGTCCTTCTCCCAAGCCTACAGCACCTGGTGCTCCCAAGAGATCTCCCATCCAAGTACTAACCAGGCCCAACCCTGCTTAGTTTCCAAGATCTGATGGGATCAGATGCCACAGTGGTATGGCTTCAGGCAAAATTACTTTCATGATGATTAACTGCAGAATATTTCAGTTCTATCCTCCTTGTAGCCCCATCTATTGTTAAGAAATAAGATGACCAAATAAATATATGAGTAATCACCATATCCCAGGGACATGCCCACCCAATCATACACTGCATGTTGAGTTTTACAGAGAGAAATTTGTCTAGCAATTCATCCAAAAATCATTTGTAAATGACCTTGTAAGAATTAATGGAGACTAGGATTTGTTTTGTGCACTGAGGATTTAGCAGAAAATAAAACAGACAAAATCCTTGCTTTTTATTGATGATAGTGTCAGTATTTGGGCATGTAAAATTTGGAGAATAGTTATTTTAGAATACCTATAGTTTAAATAAAAAAGAGGAAAAGAGTATCTTCCATCCCACAGATTTAAAACAAGACTCCAAAGTATCTCAAGATTTCCTGCCATCATCTAATGATTAATAGAAAAAGTGGTTGAGACACAAACTATTTGGAGGTCTCTGGCAATAAATGAAGAGGGGTTTATTGGAGAAATGAACCTATAAGTACCTCTTAATAATTGTCAATTTTACTTTCATGTTAGGGTCATGAGGGCCAAACAGAGGTGAGTATAGATATTGTCACTGTCCAGTTGGCTTCCTTCTGAGAATATGGTGAGTACCAGGCAAAGTTTAGAAAGCTTATTCCATAATTTCCAAGCTATTAATGACCTAATGATGACTCATAAGATTGAGCTCTGTATACCTATAGATAAGCAGAAGAAGAGCAATAGGAATAGAAGCTTCCACACAATGTCCTGTCCAATCTACTCAGGTTTTTCAATATGTAAAGAAATTATTATTGAGATGGCCATTGACTATGTATTCATTACCCTGGAAGATGTCCTATTAAAAGCCCTTGTCTTAGCCTCAGCAGACCCTAGTGAGTCTCTCATTGTGCATTTAAAAGTGAGACTTAAAGGACTACAGAAGGTGCTGTACTGGCACTATAGGACAAGTGGAGGCATGCTGGTTTTTTAAGGGTGAGAGGGAGCACCAATGAATTGGAGTACTCTATTTACAAACAAAAGCCTGTAGCTAAAATCATAATTATGGATAAGTTTCAGAAATATATGTAGAGTGGCTTTTGGATTAGAGGATATCAATATCCTCTGTCTCCACAAGTATCAAACAAGATATCAAAGGAAAGTGGCAGGTAAACCAATAGCTGTTCAAACATAGTTCAGCATTATTGTTGTTGTTAGGTGCCATTGAGTTGGATCTGACTCATAGCAACTCTATGTACAACAGAACAAAACACTACCCAACACTATACCAGGCACACCATCTTTTTATATTTGAGCCCAATGTTGCACACATTATGTTTCTTCTCATGCTGAATCATGCTACATCAGCAAAAGGAGGTCCTATCGGCTTTACTCTATTCCTGTCATTAAGGTCAATTCTAATCTGAGATGGCAACTCTTCCCAGCTTTTTCCTGAAGGACTTCCAGCCTATGGAGCTCATTTTCTGGCACTATATCTGACAGTGTTTCTCTGCTATTCATGAGCTTTTCAATGGCTAATTTTTTGGGGAGTGGACTGCCAATTCCTTCTCCCTAGTCTGTCTTGGTCTGGAAGCTCAGCTGAAACCTGCCCACCATGGGTGAGGCTGCTGGTATCTGAAATAGTGATGGAATAGCTTTCAGCATCAGAGAAACATGGAATCCCCCAAAGTACAACAAGCTGGCAGACACATGGGGGAGTTCAGCATTAAGGATGTCAATTTTAATTCATAGACAAAAGGGTTCTCTTTGGCTGGATCCATTCTTAGGTCCTGAACCTATACTTAGCGGTCTAAGATTTGCATAGTACAGGTCCAATCTCTACAGAAAGATTGTAGAGTGAACCTGTTTCCCAAAGCCATACCAGAGGTAATGATCCACTATGTTAAATGACACAAATTGTATCTACTTCCACCAGAAAGAGAAAAGGGAAGAAACAAACTGGGAGTGACCTGAACTAAAGGTTAAAGGTACAAGAGATGTTCAGCCTGAATTGTAACACCAGTGGCTCCATACACAGAAGAAAACTGCAGCAACTACTGTAATCAGAAAGCCCCTTTTGGAATATGGGAAAAGCAGTGATATTAAATGAGTCTCAGCCCTGGTGTCTCCAGATGTATCACACTCAAGAAAAAGAGCATCAAGAATGTCCCAGGTCTATGGGAAAGGTAATCTTCAAAACATAGTTCATGACTAGATTTTACACAGAGCAAATGAGAGGCTTAGAAAACAATGGCAAAGGACCAGAAACATAGCACCCTTCTTTCTCATCTACAAGGGAGCCCACACCTAGAAATATTTGCTGCTTACTCTCTCATTTCTTTGAGAATAGAGCAACACATCTAGTGATCTAGTGTATAAGACACACTCTAAGAGCTAAAGATGAACATTATTTTCTTCCAAGTGTAAGGTTTCATAACTGTCTATTAAAATGCAAAGAAAATATGAAGAATTCCCCAAAGTAGGCAATTTACAGTCCATATTCACTGACTCCCCCATGTGTCTGTCAGCTTGCTGTGCTGTCGGGGCTTGCACCTTACTGTGATGCTGAAAGCTATGCCACTGGTATTTCAGATACCAGCAGGGCCACTCATGGTGAACTGGTTTCAGCTGAGCTTCCAAACTAAGACAGACTAGGGAGAAGGACATGGCAGTCCAGTCCAGAAACAACCATTGAAAACCCCATGAATAGTAGAGAAACACTACCAAATATAGTGCTAGAAAATGAGGCCCCCAGCCTGGGAGGCATTCAAGAAAAGACTGAGGAAGAGTTATCTCCTCACAGTAGAGTCTACCTTAATGACAGGAACAGAGTAAAGCCCATGGGGCCCCCATTTGCTGATTTAGCACGACTCAACATAAGAAGAAACATAGTGGGTGCAACATTGGGCTCAAACATAAAAAGATGGTGTGCATAGCATAGTATTGGTAGTGGTTCATTCTGTTGTACATAAGGTCACTATAAATCAGATGCGACTCAATGGCATCCAACAACAATATTCACTGACTACACTACAATAAACCCCCCCATTCGTAACAAAAATTAACAAAAGCTTAAAACATACATGATAGGATAGATATTGGTCTGTAGTTTTCCTTTCTTGTAAAATCTTTACCTGGTTTCAATATTCTTGCAATGCTAGCTTCATAGAATGATTTAGGAAACATTCATTCTCTTTCTAGTTTCTAAAAAATGGTATAGATCAGCTTGCTAAGTAGTAGGTAAATTTCCTTCTTTAGACATTCAGTAGAGTTCATCAGTGCAACCACTGGCCTTGTGTTTTATTTTTGAAAATTATTTATTATTGATTTAAGTTATTTAACCAACATAGGCCCATTTAGGTTATCTCTACCTCCTTTTAGGAATTGTGGTAGTTATGTCTTTCAGGGAAAGGGGCCCTTTCATCTAGGTTTTCAGATTCATAAGCATGGGTTTTACATACTATTATTTTATCATCCTTTTAATGTCTATAATATCAGTATCAATACTACCTCATTCATTTTTGATATTAACACTTTTCTTCTTTCTTCTCTTTTTCTTGATTAGCCCTGACTAAATGTTCATCAATTTTTTTGATCTTTTTAAAGAATCAGATTTCAGCTTGATTTTCTCCTTTGTTTTATTGAAACTGATTTTTAAAGCAGGAATACACATACACAAAAGGTTCCAAATAAGCTATTAGTTAAAAAGGATAAGAAGATACTGACTCAGAAGACAAGTGGTTCATGCAGTACCCTTTGAATTCTAGGACATGAGGCAGAAATGGTGCTCAGTCATTTGAGTCCAAAATCATTTATGAGAATAGAAATAAGGTTGGAAATAAATCAGTCCATTGAAGAAAGTAGAAAATGAATGGCAAACTAACCTAGGAAAATTGAAGATGGAACTCAGGTGTAACTCACACATTAGTAGGACCATAAAAGATTCTTCAGTTTCAATGTGTCACTTTTGTTTGTAGGAAAAATGAAGTTAAGAGACAGGTTCTTCAGCAATAGTTGTAATAGAATGAATGGATAACCAATTTGGGTTTATATATGTGATACAGTGAATCCTTAACTATATTCCTTGTAGGACAAGATATTAAAGACTTTTGATGCAGAGAGGAAAATAGTCAATATAGATGACTTTAGTAGGATTAGCCTTAAGAGAGAAGGGAAAGGGCAAAGGTGAAGAGTTACTTAGAAGCCTAATATGTAGCACTTGGAAGACCTGGTGAACCAAGGTTTGCCTCCAGTTGATATTCATTTCCAATGGAGTCAGGGAGTTAACAGTTGCAGAGATCGGGGTTGTCAGCAAGATCTAACCATAGATAACAGTCATACAGAGTAAGATTAGATCCAACTGTTCTGAGATGTGAAAATGGCCCAGCAACAAGCTCACAGGATTCGTTAAGGGATCTGGCAGGAAACAGATACAAGTAAAGTTGGCATATGTTAATAACAGAGTGTAATGGGAACGTGACAAACAGGTGAGTTATGTTTGTTTTTAAGAATCTAGTTAATCAGCCAGGTGAGGTGGCACACCCCTGTAATCCCAGCGGCTCAGGAGGCAGAGGCAGAAAGATTACAAGTTCGAGACCAGAGGTAGTCTGTGTAACTTAGCGAGACCCTATCTCAAAAACTGAAAAAATGGGTTGGGGGTGCTGCTCAATGGTCCAGCACTTGCAAAGCATGCAAGCGTGAGGCCCTGGGTTCAACCTCCAGTACCACAAAAAAAAAAAAAAGAAAAAAAAAAGAATCTAGTTAATAGCAATTGGGTAGTGAAAAACTGTAATTTGACATGAACTTGAGTTTACTCCACATTCAGTGGATATCAAACTTTCAGCAGCGATACTAGTTCCAGACTTCACCCTCCAATGAATGGGGCTAACATACTACTGTCTTAGTGATAACTGGCTGGAAATTTGATGGAATCAAGCACTTAGAAGAAAAGAATTATTGACTCTAGTTGAAAGGGGTTGGAAATGATAAGGCTAACAGCTGATGCCTGGTTCCTCATTGCCAAGGCGAAGTCAAATCTGGCTGATTGGAAGCCATATAAATCAGTTCAATGTTGGAATCTCTAACCAGAGAGACCAGCTGTGATATTGGTGGGACAGTGCCAGAGACCCCAGAGCCTGTCCAAATCAAAAGGCAAAAACAAGGGGAAACATACCAAGGCCAATAAATAAACAATGGCATTAGTTGTTACATCCAAGAGATTTTTAAGCTCATAATCATTAGTCCAGCTATAAATATAAGGACGTAATAATTTTAAGAAAGAAGTCCAAGGTAGGGCACACTAAGAGAGTTGAGGCTGAAATTTGCATTGTCCTAAAGTGGTAGGTTTTCCATTTTTCATTAGATGCTATCTATATTCTTTGAAACTACACTTATTCAGTGATCATTCTGTTCTAGTGACCCAAATGATGCATCTATAAATGAGACAGTGCCCTTCCTTCATGCAACTTCAAGTCTATTACAACAACAAAGAAAATTGCAATGGCTATACTGTATGATATGGGTTCTTATAGAGATAATACACAGGGCTGTGGAGAACTTGGATAAGACACCGTGGATGGTCAGGGAAAGTTTCTCAGAGGCACTAATCTGTAGGATGAGAACAAAATGGCAAATAGGAGTCACTTTGGTAGAACGAGCTTGAAAGAGTTCTTTAGGCAAAGGCTAGCACCTATGTAAGAAAAGGTATGACATATACTGGGAAGTATATCTCATTCTGTGTATGTATGTATGCATGATGTATGCATGAATGTATGTGTGTCTGCATGCACATGAGTGAGTGTGTATTCATATATGCATATATGATTGGGGGTAGATAGAGATAAGGTTGAAGAGGTGTTCAAGAGTCAGATCCCAAATGGCATAGCATGGTTGTCTGTAAGGATTTGAGAGGTATGTTTATGCAAGGGATAATAACCTAACTCAAAACAGCTAGTAGAAGTCATTGGCTCACATAACAGGAACAACAGATGAATAAATAGGGCTACCTGGAATCAATGTCTCTACATGCTGTAAACTTATATTTATTTCCTCTCGCTTCTGCATCAGTTGGTCTCCCTCTTCCTTTGTAGACACCTTTCTTCATGCAGTAGAGACATGCATACTATATCTCCACCTTCACTACTATAAATAGCTATCACTAGAAGGAAGAGAATGAGATAGGAAGTATTCAAAAATTTTATTAAGTTATGTGGCACAGTTGACCTTAAGATAGAGAGTTAGACAAGTGAGCCTGATCTAATTGAAAGAGCTCTATAAGATCAGAAAGTTTCCTCCAGCTATTAGCAAAAGAGGAATTCAAAATATGAGATTGACCTGATGGGCTGTTGTTGGCCTGAGGATAGAAGATGCCTTCTGGCAAGAAATTCAGGCAGCACCTAGGAGGGGAGAGCAGCCCCTAGAAAAGGGCATCCTTATACATTGCTGATGGGACTGTAAACTGGTACACCCAATATGGAAATCAGTGTGGAGGCCCCTCAGAAAACTAAAAGTAGAATTACCATATGATCCAGCTATACCACTCTTGTGTATAAACCCAAAGGAATCCAAATCATCATACGAGAGAGACACTTGTACTTCCATGCTCATTGCAGCACTATGTACAATTGCAAGGATATGGAGTCAGCTCAGATATCCATGAAATGATGAATGGTTTTTAAAAACGTGCACAAAAATTGAACAAAATACAATACCACTCAATCCTAAAGAAGAATGAAATCATGTCATCTGCAGGAAAACAGATGGACCCAGAGATCACCATTTTAAGCAAAATAAGCCAGACTCAGAAAGACAAATATTGCACTCATATGCAGAAGCTAGATTTATCCTAAAATGAAAATAAAATATTTATCAAGACACATTTATATGTAAGACTAGGATGTACAGGGGATATGTCTTCAGCAGAGAGGGGATTAGTGGGAGGGGATGTGAGAGCAATGTGGGGGGTAGTGAAGGGAGAGAACAAATGCAGAATACATGATTCAACTGTATGATAATCCCATAAGGAAAGTCGTTATCCAGTATGCTAATTAAATAACAATTTTAAAAATACCATATGATCCAGGAAAAAAAAGCATTCCCCAGTTGACAATTAGCAAGGAAACTGGGACATCAGTGCTACACCAGCAAGGAAATGGATTCCACTAATAAGAGTGAGCTTGAAAGTAGATTTTCCCCAGAGCCACCAGGCTGGCAAACATCTTAATTTCAGCCTTATGACATCAGGAACACATAACTCATTCTTTAACAGATTTCTCACCTGCCCAAGTGTGAGCTAATAAACCCTTGTTTTAAAATCACTAAGTTTGTTGTGATTTATTATGCATCAATAGAAAACTAACACAAAAAGAGCCTTTTCCCCCTGGAATCCTGACTCAGCGATAGCTCCAATAAACTCTCAGAAAATCTCTCTGATTGTCTCAGCATGCAGCATATGCCTAAATCTGGTTCAATCACTACAGCCAGGATAAAGGAAGACACTCTGATTTGTCCTGAGATCATAGTCCCATCCCTCTACAAGTCAATGGAATCAAGTGGGAAGAGCAACTTACCAATAGTACTTCTCATGTGGATCATGTAGGAGAAAGCTATCTTTGAGGGATGCTATGGGAATTAGGGCATGACAGAGAGAGGCCCTCTCTGGCACCAGGCTCCATCAATTAAACCACAGGCTATAAGAACAAGGTGGCTGAGATAAGTCTCTACAAAAACAGTTAATTAGCCTATACCCTCATATTATTCCAAAAGTGAATTATCTCCAGCCAGGGTCAAGCTAGCTTCAAAATGCCCAGAAATCCCTTATAAACATCAACAACCCATTATCCAGCACAGAGCCATCAACTCTCATTGCCTGCCCACTGGCCTCCTGCAGCATACTAATAAACTTTCTCTTTTCTACACTATTCTGAGCTCTAGTAAATTCTTTTATGACGCATGACACCAGTCACACTCTGATCTATGACAGGACATTGTCAAAAATGTGGATGAGACAGAAGATGTAAGGCGAGTGGAAGCTGTTTGCAGAAGATGGAAGGGATACATGTTACAACAAGAGAAGAACACCTCCAGCATCACAATTGAGAGGGAGCACCCTGGCTGAAAAGGGTAGAAAGTATTATACTTGGACAAGGGTACCAGGATGGAGACTCTAGCAATCATCTCTTAGAGAAGTGACTGTCAACTGAGTGTGAGTAATGTCTACTAAAGTGACATACCACCTAGCCCAGAGGCTGGCACAGTTTTGGCATGAAATAATCTATAAATAATAAATCATTTATAATAAATAAATATACATATATAAATATACTTATGGGCTGGGATTTAGCTCAGTTGGTAGAGTGCTGTGCTGCAGTCTCTGAGATCCTGAGTTCAATTCCCAGCACCCCAAAAATGGGAGAAGGACCTGGCGGTCCACTCCCAAGGCAATCTGCCATTGAAAACCCTATGAGGGTCGCTATGAGTCAGATACTGACTCAACAGCACCTAACAACAACAACAACAAATATACTTATAACTATATATTTATATATTTTAATATATATTTATAATATATAATAATATATAAATATATATAAATTAATAATAAATAATCTATAAATAAATAAATGTATGATGGATGGATGAGAGCTCACTGATGGAAATTTGAATGGTTTCCAAAAGTATTTAAGAGATTTAACCAAAGTTGGACCAAAGCACTAAGAAAATCATTATTTTAAAATGTTTCCTTAGCTGTGCAAACTGAGTCTCCAGGGTCACAAAGCCCCAGGTTTCCGCTACAGGACAGGGATGTCAGACTCTGCCCATTAGAATGCTCAATGCCTTCATGCATCACCGAGGTGTGATTGCATAACACCCTGGGTGCCTTTAGTCTGCCTTTGCAGACCTCCTGCTGTTATTTATGAATCACTGCATGCTGACATAACTTTGCATTGCCTCCTTTGCCATATGTCTCCAGTCCCTTGTCATCATTGTTCCTCACCAAGGTTACCCCCTCTCACTTCCCTTCTATTAATTTGCATGACTAAGATGCCCTCACAACCAAATGAGGCCCCTTGTCCTCAGCTGCCTGCTGTGGCTGCCTTTGCTGAAAGCCCTTGCCTGGGCTGTGACCTTGTTTCTTTGGGATATTTCCACTTCATTAACTCTGAAAACATCCTTAGATAGGCAAAGTTATTTCTCTTCATGAACTCTCAACAATCTGGCCACGTGTTCAGATGCAGACCAACTAAGGACCCAGAATTGGAGGAGGGGCACTCATACACTGGATCAGGGGGCATCAGTGACTCTGGGTGCATCATTTGGTTTCTGCTGCCAAATGATATATTAGTAACTAAGGTCTGGATTAGGGCTGCCTTCTCTTTGTTGTGTTGTTGTTAGGTGCCGTGGAGTCGGTATCCAACTCATAGCGACCCTCTGTGCAACAAGGGAAACACTATTGTCAGTGCTTCTCTGCTGTTCATAGGGTTTTCAATGGCAGATTGATTTTTGGGAGGGGGTTGCCAGGTCCTTCTCCCAAGCCTACAGCTTCTGGTGTTCCCTGGTGGTCTCCCATCCAGGTACTAACCAGGCCTGACCCTGCTTAGCTTCCGAGATCTGACGGGATTGGATGCCACAGGGCTACAGCTGCGGGCTTGCCTTCTCTTTACCTATCCTGAATTTGCAGCATCCTGGCAGTGCAAATGTTTCCTATGAAGCCCCACCCATAGGACAGTAGGGCTGGAGGGCAGGAGCCATATTCAACAAATACTTGAGGACGATCCATATGCCTGGCCTCATGCCAAGGGCTGGGGATATACAGGTTTGGCGCACAGGTAAGGTCCCAGACCTATGGAACTTGTACCTAAATGAGCAGATGAACTTTAATCAGATAACCAGACAAGAGTTATAATCAGATATAAGAATGTGCTTTTAAAATACAGTCATTAAGAAACCCTCAATAAAAAAGTGACACTGGCCTAAGATCTGAAGGATAAGCAGGAGTTAAGGGGCTGAAAGGGGCAGAGGAGTTAATGATTCTGTTTTTGTCTTCTAAAACTATTCTGAAAGACCATTCCCTTATATTTGAAAGCCTTCAAATAACACATACATTTATCATATCTATGGTTGCTTATTTTCCTTTTAACAAAATAAAAAGAACATGGTGGTTCTAGACCCTTACCATCTGAATCTTCTTACTCTGGGAAGTTTCTCATTTGTTTGTTGATGTCCTCACTGTCAATTCAGGGATGGAATTAATAGAGACAAGGAATTTACTATTCCTTGGCCACTAATGTGTCAGACACTATATATGTTAGGCAATTTGCACATGTTAGATTTAATATTGAAGAAAGTTAGCACCAATCTTATTTACAGATGATTAAACTGAGGCTAAATATCATGCTGAAGACCACACAGCTGTAGGTGGTAGAACCAGGTCTTTTTGTTCCCTTTATTTATTGCACAGCATGTATGGATTTGGCCACCATCTACTTGTATAGCTTAAGACAACATTAGTTTATTTTTCTTTTTTTCTGAACAAACAACAAATCAGGTCTTCCTGCATTTGAGAGCTTGTAGGTGCTCACACACCAAGACTCCATTACTTTTTTTGCTGCAGTTGAGTCTTTAGATTCTAATTCTGTGAGACTTTCTATTTATCCATTTTGCTGACCTTGAAAAATCTTTCCAGTCTCTTAAGAGATTTCGAGTACTGATTCTTTTACCTGGCATGCAGTTCTTCCTGCCAGCTCTGGGTAATGTGGAATGTATGTTTTTTTTATGTCCCTTTATAACTCTTTACTGTTAAAAGTGATTCAATACGATTATATCTTATATTTGGAATCCAAAATCCTATATTTTCTACTCCCAGACTTTTAAACTCTTTTCTTGCCTCTCCATCCTTGAAGATCTAAATCTACAGCCCCTTTGAACCACCTGAGGTTTTCTCAGATGCTTGGTGCTCTCCTCTACACCATTGCTTCTGGACAATATACCAGTGTGCCCATGTTCCTCCTTCCCTTGAGCCCTTAATCATCTATCAAGAATTATATCTTCAGAGTAACAACAGAATAGGAGGGCCCTTGCTCATATTCCCACATAGCAACAATGATTTCACATCTATCCATGGACAAAACACTTTGGTGGAGATTTGAGATCCAGGCAACAAACTGTAAAACCTAGGCAGAGATTAATAGTGCAGAGTGATGTTCTAAGACAGCAGGCCAATACCCAAGCAGAAGGCTTGCCACTGTGCTCGTGGCTGCAGACAATGCAACAGCCCCATCCTCCTGTGGACTCAACTAAATCCAATCTTGATCTCAGTCCTACCACCATTACACCCATCCTTCCTCCCATTCCTCAGCTAGTAGGCCTCTTGACCTCAATTCCAGCAGTGAGTCATGAAGTGGTCCCGCGCCTTAGCTCTGGCCCCTCTTATCTACAGTCAAGGAACAGTCTCACTCACTGAAGGACCAGGCAGAAGACACACCTGTCCATGCTCCCAGAGTCCAATGGCAATTCTGTGATGCTCAGGTACAGTATGGGAACGCCCAGGGACCTGGCAGGAGACTTTCTAGCAGTCCCATTGAAGCACACTGGTAGTAGACCTGTCACCTGAGGTCAGAACCTGAAGCCATTGTGCCAGTGCCAGCCCTACTCATCAAGGTTTTGAGTCCAGTTCTGTCTGCCCAGGAACCAGGCAGAAACCATGCCTACCTGAATATGCAGAGTTTTTAAAAATTCAAATTTGTCCTTCAGAAATGAAGAAGAAATAAAGGCAATCTCATACAAACAAAAGCTAAGGGAGTTTATCCCCAGTAGACCAGCACCCAAGAAACACTAAAGGACATTTTTCAAGTTGAAATGAAAGAACACCAAGTAACAACAAGAAAAAATATGAAAGTATGTAACTCACTCGTAAAGGTGAGCATCTAGTCAAATTCAAAACATTCTATCACTGTACTGTGTAAATCACTTTAATTCTAGCATAAAAGCTAAGAGAAACGTATTTAAACAACTACAACCACAATCATTTGCTAATAGATGCACGAAATAAAAAATGTAAAGTGTGGCATCCCAAGCATAAAATGTGGGGGACAGATTAAAGGAGGAGTTTTTGTATGCGATGGGATTTGTCATCAGCTTAAAATAGCTGTTGAAGTTGTTTTCTACTTCATACAATGGTCTCTGTTTATTTCCAGTTTCATTCTCTACAGTTTCAATTACCTGTGGCCAAGCACAGTATGAAGATGTTAAACAGGAAGTTCCAGAAATAACAATTTAAAACTTTTAAATTGCATGCCATTTATAGTAGACGGATGAAAATTTTAACCATCCTGCTCCATTCCACCCAGGATATGAATCATCCTGTTGTCCAGAGTCCCACACCTTATCCTTCACCTTCCAGTTAGAAGTTGTCTTGGTTATTGTACCAGTCATGGGAATATCAAACTACTTGGGTTCAAGCAACCTTTATTCTACTTGATAATGGCTCTAAAATGTAAGAGTGCTCCTGCTGGCAATATATTGTTACGACTGTTCTATGTCATTATTACTGTTGTTAACCACTGACTGCACATAATTTATAAATTAAACTTTATCATAGGGATGTATGCATCCTACAAAGACATAGAGTGTATAGGTTTTTTATTTTAGCTATCCATGGAGGTCTTGTGACATATCTACCACAGAGAAGGGAGAATCGCTGTATGTTTTGTTATAACCCTAAGATGCTTTATGTAAGCTTCATAGTGTCTGCAAATAAATTCTCTAGTAGGTACACAAAAGGGAAAGATAAGGGAATGAAAACACCACTACAAAAAGAAATAAAAAGGAAGAAATCAAAAGAGAAGAAAGAAATTCTCATAGTTCAAAGAGATGTCCCCCAGAGGTCATGTGCCTTAACCTCTGGTCCTCAGTTGATAATGTTATTTGTGGAGGTCATAGAACTTTGGCAAACAGGTCTTAGCTTCACAGAAATAATGTCAGTAAAGGTGGGCTTTTAGAGGTTTTACCCTAGGCCTGAGGCTCAAGTCTCTCTCTCTCCCTCTTCCTGATCTGCCACACCAAGAGGTCATTTGTCATAGACCCTGCCACAGCTGCCAGGCTTCCCTGCCACCATTATGGACTGATCTACTAACTGTGAGCTCCCAATAAACCTCATTCCCCATAAGTTTGTTTGGGTTGGTTTTTCTGCTATAGTGATAATAGCTAACTAATACATAAAGGAACCATAAAATAGTCAGAACATAGCTAACAGAATGGTAATGGTATGCTTTTACCTCAGAATAATCACTTGTTATGAAAATAGAATAATTTCCCCCATCAAAAGACATGAAGTGGCTAAATTATTTCAAAACAAAAAACCAAGATCCAACAAAAAATTTGTACTCAGTTTAGGCTCATTTTAGATTTAAGGGCACACATAAGCCAAAAGCAAAGAGATGGAAAAAGATATTCTATGCAAATAGTAGTCAAAAGAGAGTAACGGTAGCTATACTTAGTAAAATAGAATTTCAGCCAAATCTGTCCCAAGAGTCAAAGAAGGAAACTACATAATGAAGCAGTCAATTCATCACGAGGATATAATTACAAACATGTACACCCAACATCGTTGTTGTTGTACACCCAACATCAGGACACCTAAAATATGAAACAAATATTAATAGAACTGAAAGGAGAAATAGATGGTACAATAATAGGAGAGATCTTCAAAAACTCACTTCCAAGAGTAGATAGATCATCCAGACAGCAAATAGATAGGTAAATATAGGACCTGAATAGACCCAACAAATCTCTACAGAATATTCCATGCAAAGCAGCAGAAGATTCTTCTAGTGAGGACACAGTATGTTCTACAAAACAGGTCACACTTAGAATACTGAGCACATTTTAACTAAAGATTGAATTTATATCAAGGATCTCTTCTGACTGCATTGGAATCAAACTAAAACATAATAACAGGAGAAAAAATGGAAAAATCATAATTATGTAGAAGAAATCAAGAAGAAGTCAAATGAAATTGGAAACACAAGATACTAAAACTTGTTGTTAGGTGACATCGAGTTGGTATTGGACTCTTAGTGACCCTACATACAACAGAGGAAACACTATTGTGCTTCTCTACTGTTCATAGGGTTTTCAATGGCATATTGATTTTGGGGAGTGGGTTGCCAGGTCTGTCACCCAATTCTACAGCGCCTGGTGTTCCTAGGCGGTCTCCCATACAAGTACTAACCAACTGTGGCATCAGATGCCACAGGGCTACAGCTGCAGGCACTAAAACTCATGGGATATGGCAAAAGCATTTCCAAGATGAAAATTCACAGCAATAAAGTCTATGAAGAAAAAGAAAAGATAAAAGATGTCAACTAGACAGCTTAGCTTTACCCCTCACTGAGGTGTATAAAAGAACAACCACACACAAAGTTAACAGAAGGAATGAAATAAATACTAGAGCAAAAATAAATGAAATGAAGACTTGTTGTTGTTAGATGCTGTTGAGTTGTTTCCAACTCATAGTGACTCTCAAAGGGTTTTCAATGGCTGATTGTTTCAAGATTGCTTTGGGAGTGGATTGCCACATCCTTCTCCCATTTTTGTGGTGCTGGGAATTGAACCTGGGATCTCAGAGACTGCAGAGCAGCGCTCTACCAACTGAGTTAAATCCCAGCCCAAAGTAAAGACTAGAAAGAGAAAAGACCAATGAAACTATTTTTTTTTTTACTAGATCAATAAAATTGGCAAAATTTTAGCTATACTAACCAAGAACAAAAGAGAGAGGACTCAGCCAGGCGTGGCGGCACATGCCTCTAATTCCAGCAGCTCGGGAGGCAGAGGGAAGCAGGAGGATTGCAAGTTTGAGACCAGAGGCAGTCTGCATAACTTAGCAAGACCCTGTCTCAAAAAGTAAAAGAATGGGCTGAGGGTGCAGCTCAGTACTCCAGCACTTGCAGAGCATGCAAGCGTGAGGCCTTGGGTTCAACCCCCAGTACCACAAAATAAAGAAAGAGACAGAGAGAGAGAGAGAGAGAGAGGACTCAAATGAATACAACCATAAATGAAAAATGGGAATTTACAATTGATACCACAAGAGCACAAATGATCATAAGAAATTATTATGAACAATAACCTACCATCAAAGTGGATAACCTAGAAGAAATGGATACATTCTAAGAAACATAAAATCTGCTAAGAGTGAATAATGAAAAACATAGCATATAAACAGACTAAAGACAAGAAGCCAGTAACAACAATCTAAATCCTGTCAAAGAAGACCCCAAGCCAGACACCATGGTACACACCGATAATGGTGGAGTCCTTGCCCAGAATGTCTAAGGCACTAGGTTTAACACTCAGTACTGCTAAGAAAAAAAAAATTGAGTTCTATCAAATTTTTAAAGAAGATTTAATTCTAATCCTTCACAAACTATTTACCCCCCCCTCCAATTGGCAACACAGGAACACTCTCAAAATCATTTTACAATGTCAGCATTACTCTTATACCAAAGGCAGATAAGGACACTTAAAAAAATTATAGGCCAATATCTCTGGTAAACATAGATACAAAACTCCTCAAAAAAAATACTAACAACCAAAATTCAACACCACATTAAAAGGATCATATACCATGACTGAATTGAACATATCACTGGAATACAACAATGAACCAACATGTTAACAAATGAAGGATATAAGTCATGTTGTTGTTTTTAGGTGCCATTGAGTTGGTGTCTGACTCATAGGGACCCTACATATAACAGGTGAAACACTATTGTTAGTGCTTCTCTGCTATTCATAGGGTTTTCAATGGCTGATTGTTTCTTGGGGGTGTATTGCCAGGTCCTTCTCCCAAGCCTACAGCACCCTGGTGTTCCTAGGTGGACTCCCATCCAAGTGCTAACCAGGCCTGACCCTGCTTAACTTCCAAGATCTAATGGGATCCACCATGGTACCACTGTAGGAGATATAAATCATAGTACCATTTTATTAGATACAGGAAAAACATTTAACAAACTTCAGTATCCTTTCATGATAAAGACTGTTGTAGCCAATTAGGTGTGGAAGGAATATATTTTGACATAACACAGGCCAGCTATGACATGAAAAGCCCAGAGCTATTATTAGGTTTAAGGGCTATTATTAGGTTTAAAGCTGAAAGCTTTTCCTCTAAGAGCAGGGAAAAGACAATGGTGCCTCCTATCACCACTTCAATACAACATAGTTCTGGAAAATATAGCAAAAACATTAGGCAAGAAAAAGAAATAAAAAACATCCAAATAGGAAAGAAAGAGGTACCTATATGTACTTCTGGTATATCAGATAATTATATTGTATATAATAAATATGTATATATCATTTAACTTATTAATTATACTTTCCAAAAAGCTGGAAATTATTAAAAAGTAAAAAAGATGTGATGCTTTTCCAAAGGCCCCTACCATCACTCTGAATTAACTGTTCTAGCAATACATTTCCTAAACTCAGAATTCATCTCTATTTTGCTACATTTATACTGTATAGTGATCTAATTTTCTTCCTGGAAAGACCAAAAACAATCCTGTCCATTAAACCCAGCCTAACACTTGACACATTTTAAAGGTTCCTTGTGCGTGGGTTGAATTAAAACCATTTTAACTGGCTGTAGTTAAATTGCATTGGGTCCTTTCTGGATTATGACAAAGCAGAAAACAAGGAATTCTTGTCCTACAGAATGTTCTATCTTCGCTGTTGATCACAGGTGTAGAAAGGCAATGCCATTCTTTTGTAATTTGTGGTGTGTCAGTTTCTGAAAAATTCTTCCTTTCACACTTTCTAAAGTTCTCTTTCAATCCATATTTAGTACCCCTGGGAATAGTGACATTAACTGCTCAAGTTTGTGACTGCACCAACATATTTTGTCCATCTTTTCAGTTTTAGCATGACAGTAAGCAACTGCATCTTCTTGCAGCCTTGAGTAGGCAACAAATGACCCCTAAAACTGGTAAAATCCCATCAGTGAAATAAAGGAAACAGAAAATATGAATCATGAAAATGACATCATAATGATTCCTGGACTCAAGAAACACAATGACCATGATCAGATTTAGAATTAACCAAGATAATTTGAATACTGAAGGTATGTCAGAGTCTTTTCTTACTCAATCTTCTTGCACTCTATAACAGCCCAGTATTATGCCCATTTCAGAGATAAAATAATTAAATCAATCTCATTTTATTACATCTTATAAAATGTGAAATATTTTCTGTCTCCTACAAATAAAAATTCTCACGTGTCTGTCAGCTTTTTGTGCTGTTGGGGCTTGCGTGTTACTGTGATGTTGAAAGCTGTGCCACCAGTATTTCAGATACTAGCAGAGCCACCCATGGTGGACAGATTTCAGCTGAGCTTCCTGAGTAGGATAGAATAGGGAGAAGGACCCAGCAGCCCACTCCCAAAACAATTAGCCACTGAAAACCCTGTGAATAGCAGAGAAGAACTGTAAAATGTAGGGCTAGAAAATAAGCTCCCTAGACTGAAAGGCAATCAAGAAATTAGTGGGGAAGAGTTGCTTCCTCAAAATAGTATCAGCCTTAATAATGCAAATGGTATGAAGTGCCTGGGCCCTCCTTTTGCTGATGTGACATGATTCAAAATGAGCTGAAACATAGTGGCTACAACATTGGGCTCAAACATAACATGATCACGTGCATGGCACAGTGTTGGGTATTGTTTCATTCTATTGTACATTGGGTCGCTATGTATTATACCCAACTCAATGGTACCCAACAACAACTAATAAAAAGTAAAAGCAATGCTACAGGAACACTTACATTTTACTAGCTCAATCATGATGTCCAATGAATTCATTGCAGTTATGTTTTAATTTATATATAATATTCTTACTTAATTGTTCCCCAAAGCCAATATTGTATAGGAGCAAATGCCCTCATGTGTATTTACTGAAGGAATAACATAGCTTTCATTATTCAATGTGTTCATAATTCATATTAAATTGCACTATTACAAATTAATCATAAACAGTACATATGTTAACTCTTTATTTTTATTGCTTAACCTAGTCAAATTGAATAGCATAACTTCCACTGTACAAATTGCTCACAGTGAACTAAATTTAGAAATAAAGGCTAAAACTTTTAGTCTTTGAATAAGTGTTGATAAAAGCTTGTTATATACTTGCCAGAAATTAAGAAAATGAGAGTCTCTAATGTCTAGGTAACAAATTGTTTTGTAAGCTAGGTGTTTTCTAACCAGCACTGGCAACAAAATTAGAGAACTAAGTGAATTGTCAGAAGATATAGTGTTTAAACATACATTTATTATAGATTATCAGTAGTATTTTATGATATTAAAACCAAAAATAAGTTCAAAGAATTGAATGACATTGCCATAACAAATCTCCTTTTATTTCTTTCTAAGAATTAAACAAGGTTTCTCAGCATTATAAGTTATGAAAGCATTTAAAAATAAAATAAAAAACTATGAAAAAACTAAAAATAACGTCTGACCTGCTTCATTGTGACAATATTCATCTATGAAATTCTGTCACTTGCCTAACTCCCTGAGTCATGGAACATTTGAGCCAGAAACTGAAGACATAAAGGGCCCTTTCACATCTATTCTTTTCCAAACTCCTCTCCTGCCACAAGTCTACTGCTAAGCTTTGGACCCTATTCTCTTGGGAGAGAGTCACAGATCCCTCTCCCCAGTTCATGCTTTCACAGAGGTACCTGTTTGGTCTTTGAAAGTTAAGGTGAACATATGCTTCCATTTGTTCTGAATTTAGGTCTGTTGCTAATTGCTTCCAGTCTTGAAAGTACCTCAATTTGTAAGATAAATGAAATCCCCTATTGCAGGAAGAGACATGGATGTGTCATATCCTGGGTAGAAATAATGGCTGTGTTGGGCAAATCCCTAGCAATAGAATGGCCCAAGACCTACTCACCATCTGAGGATGCTCAGAATGTGATGTTTTATGTCTCCCTTTCATTCTCACTCAACATATATTGAGTGTCCACCATATGTAAGGCAATATGCTCAGCCCTAATGAAATAGAGATGAAAATATCATCTCTGTCTTCCAGGAGCCCAGTGTAAGGCATTTCTCTAAGCCTCTCTCACTGCTCCTTCCCCACCAAATATACCCTAGGTTCTAAGCAGGTACTACACAAAAATTCCATGCTTTTATCTCCTCTTCCTCTTTCTTTGTCCTTCTCTTTAATCCCTAGGGGCTGATTTTACTCTGCTACTATCTCAACCTTAGAATCCAGCTATCTGGCCAGATTCTCAGCTACTTGACGTACTAAAAGGCACCTTCAATTCATTGAGGCTGTTCATCCTCCGTAAAATGAAATAATCTTCATCAAAGAAAGTCAAAGTATAAGAAAAAATGGAAGAATATATACCAAAATTTGAGATTGTTGTTGTTGTTGTTAGGTGCCCTCAAGTTGGTATCCGACTCATAGCGACCCTCATAGGGTTTTCAATGGCTGACTGTTTCGGGATTGTCTTGGGAGTGGATGGCCAGGTCCTTCTCCCATTTTTGTGGTGCTGGGAATTGAACTCAGGACCTCAGAGCAGCGCTCTACCAACTGAGCTAAATCCCAGCCCAAAATTTGAGATTACAAGTGATTTATTATCATTTTGTTGCTGCTGCTTTTGTTCTTACCATTAATATTACCATTTTTCCTTCTTTCTGTTTTCAACTTTTCTAAGGTTTCTAGGAAAGATCTATATATACATCAAGGTCCCAGCAGATAATAGATGGCACACTTGAATAGCATAATGTAAGACAACTTAATGGAAATTATACTTAGAAGTGAGGTCAGGAGTAAAGGACAAGGGAGTAAGGAGAGGCACCACTACAAGCCCTTGACCTATGATCTCACAAAGACAGTGGCATGTCTGCCCAACAGAGCTATTCCATTTTGTCATTTTTCAGTAGAACATAATAATCAGTGTGTCCACTTGTGTGAACCACAGACTTTCCTTCTTTTTCTTCCTCCCTCTTTTTAAAGGCAAGGCTGTGTTAGGGAAAATGTATGACCATCAGTGTTAGACTTCAGTTCAATGCCTATTTCTGAGGTTGTAACAGTGGGAACTGAACATGCACCAAGCCTATCTAAGCCTCATTTTTATCCCTTGTAAATTGGGAAGAGCAACACATATTCCATAAGAATATAGTGAAAATTAAATGAGAGGTGGCATTATAAAGCAGCTAAAACAGGATTTAATGAGTAAGAGCATGACTATATAGGTAGCATACTTGAGTTCAATAGCTGGGTCTGCCCTTTTGTCTGGCTACACCTCCATCTCATCATCTGTAAGATGGTGATAGCCTTGTATCATAGGGTAATGATGATCATTGATTGAATTAATGTGAATATATACACAGAGCTCTCAATTGGGCCTGGTCTACACCAAATGAATACTATTTGAGTGTTTTAATAATGGTGATATTAAATGGTAACTGCCATGACCATCATCCTTCTGAGGCCACTACAATACACCAAAAAGTAGTGAGTGATATGAACAATGAGCTAATGTCTCCTCTTCCCCACTTCCATCCTTTGGTGTTCACATCAACGCCACACTCTCCCAAACCACTCCCAGCCAAGGTCTGAGCACACCAGAGACACTAGTTATGGCTGACTACCACACAGTGGGCTCTTGAAACATAAAACCTCATTAAATAGGCAAAACAAAGAAACATTTTTGCTCAGAGACTCCTCATAGATCTGGCCAAGGCTTTATCAGACCTGCACCATTGTCTCAGGCTTGGTTTGGGGAGTGGGGTTAGTTTGGGTTCTCTGAGAATCAAATGAAGTATTGATCAAATGTTCCAAAGGTTTATTGGGGAGAACCTGACAGAGATCTACAGGTCCTGTTTTTTCTGTTCTTCCTGCACTTTGGTACAGAAAAAGAGAGGACAGAGGGAGGAACGCTTGGTTTGGGTATATTTTTTCTTCCTTTTTCGTATTATATATCTAGTGCCACTGGGTGTTAGGGAAAGAAGAGAAAAATGGAAAATATAGCAGAGGTCAAATTCAAAAAATTGGTGGCTATGACAGGGACTAACTCTGGTCTTGCTCTGCCTGCTACTGACAATGTGATTATCTCCATGGAGAGTGGGTGTCTGACTTGCCTGGGATGGTGTCAGTCATTGGTCCTGGCTGGTAAATCACATCTAACTTCCTCTTCATGAAAAGAAGCCTCTTCTCCTTGGTAATCACTTAGGTCACTACAAGAGTCCTTCCAACCACTCCCTCATCCACTGTTCTCCTTTATGTTCCCTCGGGGGAAACATCAAACTCCTCTTCTGTGACATCTATGGCTACATAAATACGGATTCTGCTGATGTTTTCTACACTTCTTTAAAAGCACATTTCATTATGATCCCTCTCATTCCCATGGTACCTAGAGCTCATACAGTGTCACTGAACCTCCAGAAATTTCCAGTCCCTGAGTTACTATTTGTGCCCCTACTCTGAGCTCCCTGAAGAACAGTGCTTGAAACAGTGCACTTGAAAGCATCAGGATGGGCAGGCAGCTTTTTGCAGATTAGCAAGTGTTCATAGACAGATAGATATCCAATCTCCTTCTTGCTGGCACTCCTGAGATAACCTTTTGGAGGGCCATGTTGTTTCACTTCAGGGTGGGAGTAAAGGATCCATGCTGAAGTGAGGGAAAAGAACAGCACTGTCGCCAACCAAGCCTGCTTCTCAGGATTATGAGTTACCATAGGCAGACCCTATAGTTGGACTGGGAAGGAGGAGGGGCGGTTATTGACATTGTTAGCAGCAGTGCCATTGTTAGCAAACCCTCACAGGCATTTAACCCCAATGGATTTCACCATTCTTTGGAATATGGGTGGCTTAGTCCAGTTCTTTTTCCTACCTTGGAATCTTAGTCATAAATCCCAGTGAAGCAGGATGTCTCACTCAATATTCTGCTGCACTCAGATGTAGAATTTAAGAAGATAGATTTCATGGCTACATGAAACACTTGAAAGAGAGGGCCACCTCCCCGAAGCAGGCTGTCCCAGTAAGATGTGCCCCAATGGCAGCAAAAACAGAAAGTTGGATGTGCTGAGTTACCCAGTTTCCCAGAAGGTCCCCTTACAGACTGAGTGGGCTGATTCAGTTGACCTGTAAGACATGCTCTTAAATTATAGAACTGCCCAAGTGAATCCATTTGCTTTCCTCAGATGAAATACCTAAACAAGATATTTTCTATAGTTATCAAAAATTGTTGAAAAGAAATCATCAATTATCTCAAGATGCTAGTCCTATTTTTAATTTTTTGAGGAACTTCCATATTGTATTCCATACTGGACATATCAATTTACATTTCTACTGACAGTATTATGTTGTTGTAGCTAGGTGCCATTGAGTCAGGTCCCACTCACAGTGACCTTATGTACAACATAGTGTTTTCAATGGCTAATTGTCTTGGGATTGTTTCAGGAGTGGATTGCCACATCCTTCTCCCATTTTTGTGGTGCTGGGGAATCGAACCCAGGGCCTCAGAGAGTGCAGAGCAGCACTCTACCAACTGAGCTTTTTCTTCATACCTTTGCCAACTTTTGTTATCTCTTGTGTTTTTTATAATAACCATCCTAACACATGTGAGGTGATATCTCAATGTGGTTTTAATTTTCATTTACATCATGATTACTGAGGTTAAGCACATTTTAATATATGTGTTACCCATTGTGTGTCTTCTTTTGATAAATGGCTATGTAAACATGGGATATGACAATGTTTTCTATATTTTTTTAAAAGCACATTACATCATGACCAACTGTCACACTCCTGTTGCCTACAGCTCCTGCAAAAGTCACTTACCTCCAGAAATCTCCCCTCTCCAGTTAAACATTTGTGTGCCTACACCAAGCTCTCAAAACCAGTATTAAATGCATTGCAGTGGAAAGCATCAGGGTCTATGTCTATTCAAATCTTTCGCCTAGTTTTCATAGCCTGCAGCGGTAGCCCTGTGGCATCCAATCCCGTCAGATCTTGGAAGCTAAGCAGGGTCGGGCCTAGTTAGTACCTGGATGGGAGACCACCTGGGAACACCAGAAGCTGTAGGCTTGGGAGAAGGACCTGGCAACCCCCTCCCAAAAATCATTCTGCCATTGAAAACCCTATGAACAGCAGAGAAGCACCAACAATAGTGTTTCCCCTGTTGTACAGAGGGTCACTATGAGTCGGATACTGACTCGACGGCACCTAACAACAACAACAACAACAACAAGTTTTCATAGGGTTATTTGTTTACTTGCTAGAGTTATAGGAGTCATCTATATATTTGGGATATTTGTTCCCTATCAGATGCTTAACAAATATTTTATGTCAATCTACAAATTGTGTCTACATTGTCACGATTGTAAACTTTTGCATTCTGACTTGTAACTACAGCCAAATCTTGCCTGATCTATGCAAAGGTCAACACTAGGTTTGGAGAAACAAGTAAAGAATATTTCCATGATGATGACTATATTAATATTTGTACTGTTTATATGGTTTCTTCATCCTTTTTGACTTTTTACCTTTTCTATGGCTTTAGGTTTTCTTATTTAAAAAAAATTGTGAGGAAAAGAAAGTAAATACTTTGGGGGAATTGGCCATATTGAACCAGTAGCAAGTTTTGGTATTTTGTTTGTTCAATTGGCTAGAGGGTTATTTTTGTGTGAGTAAACTGCTACCTTTTCTTTATTTTTAATCAATTGATAAGAAAATAGGCATTAAAACGTAAAACTAAAGCCAAGTTTGTGGCATATGCTATCTCAGCACTCTGGAGTCTGAAGCAGGAGGATCAAAAATCATGAGTTTGAGACTACTCTAGGCTACCTAGTGAGACCTGGTCGGAAAAAAAAAAAAAAAAAAAAAAAAAAAGCTAATGACAAAATAAATCACATTTTCTCTAAAAAATGTTCATCCATCTACTTAACTTTCTATTCTGCCCTTAGTTGTTCTTATTTTGGAAGCTGGCCAAAGGTTCCAGGTAGAAAGGGTGTAAGCCCCGTCCCCCCAGCCCACCCGAAGGATGAAGAGACCTGCCGAGGAAGAAGCTTACTGCTCAGAACCCAGACGAAGTTCTCAGGAGACCAGTGTCTAGTTCTGCAATACTTCATTGGGTCACAGGGAAATACCCAAGGTCTCTCCCCACCAAGCAGTCCTCAGGGTTTATATAGACAAGAACCACAAATGGATATGTTAAGCAAGCATAGCAATTTTGCTGACAGAGTACTCAGTAAGGCAAAATCCATCACTCCAGCACCTGTTGCCAAATGTACTTATTCAGCACTATCCATCAGTCTGGCTTGCTATTTCTGCAAACTATCATTTCACAAGTTTAGCTTGCTTCCTTTTGCAAGATGTAACCTATTTCTCCCCAAGTGACCCTCCCCACTCCCCTGGGCTACCTGCAAGTCCAACAGATTGATTTAGCCATCTTCTCAATTCTTCAGACTTTGCAGGACCAGGTGGCAAAAGTCCACAACAGCTAACAAAGGGTGTGAAGGAGTGCTATGGGGTCTTTGGTCAGTCAGTGACTATGTCCGGTTGCTCCTCCTCCCAACATGCCTAGTCTGTCCTTTTATTTATCTCCATTTACAACAGCAGTATGTAGTAGGCTCATACTTGTTCCCAAACACACGCTTTTCCGAATCTCTGTAATCTGTAAGTGTAACCTTATATCACAAATTTTTTGCCAATGTTATAATGTCCAGGATCTTAAAATGAGGAGTTTATCTTGGATTTCCACTACAGACTCTAAATGCCAGCACAAGTGCCCTTATAGCCTGGATGCTGTGGTGCACACCTATAATCTCAGCAACCCGAGAGGTGGAGGCAAGATCACGAGTTTAAGGTTAGAGGCAGCCTGCATAACTTAGTGAGACCCCTGACTCAGAACAAACAAATAAATAAATAAAAATAAAAATGGGCTTGGAGTGCAGCCCAGTGGTAGAGCACTTGTAAAGTATATGTGAACACCTGGGTTCAACCCCCAATTACTGAAAAAAAAATTAAAAAGGACAAATGTCCTTATAGCAAATAGGTAGAGGGAGATGAGACACTTGCAACAGACAGAAGGTACGTGATAATGCAAAAGAGAAACAGAGATTTGAACATGCTGTATTGTTGATTTTGAAAAATGGAGGAAATATCCACAAGCCAAGGAATATAACTCTCCCCCAAACCTCTGGAGGAAGTATATTCTGCCCAGACCTTTATTTCACCCCAGGGAAACTGATGTCGGACTTCTAGCCTCTATCACTGAGACAGAAAAAAGAAATCTGTTGTTTTGAGCAATCAGGTGTGTGATAGTTTGTTACAGCAGCCACAAAAAGCTGATACATGCTACCTAAAATCTCATATTTAGGAATTACATCCACCCATAGGGTTGATGTAAGGGTTAAATGAATAAAATGTTCCAACTAAGTTTAAATCATGGTTATACTCAGTGCATATTTGCACTCATTGTTACAGTTCATCTGCCCTCTTCTATTTTCATATTTTATTTCCTTTTTAAAAGAGAACTCCATTTTTTTTTGTTTTGCAATACTGAGGAGTTGAACCCTGCATGCATGCTAGGCAAGTGCTCTACCACTGATCCACATCCAGCTCCTTCTTAATTTTATTTATTTATTTATTTATTTATTTATTTATTTTTATTTTTTTGAGACAGGACTCACTAAGTTGCACAGGCTTTCTCTGATCTCAAACTTGTGACCCTCCTGTCTCAGCCTCCTGAGATACTAGGTTTATAAATATATGCCCTGACTCCCAGCAAAAACTCTTATTTTGAGGTTTGGAGAGGATTTTAAAATCTATTTATTTGTACACTACAAGTTACTTATCTGATTTATTCAAAAATATAAGCTTTGTGGAGACAAAGATCATGACAATGGGGTTAGGTGAACAACAGACATAAAAATCCAGGAGTTAGGATGTGAGGAAATAGATTCCCAACACTCAGCGAGTTTCATACACTTGGAGCATAGAAAGGGATGAGTTAGTGGTATAACCATGAGGTCGGGAACAATAGTCATCTTGGTCCTTACTCTATCCCTGATCCCAGCAATATGCTTAGAAAATAGTGTGTGGTGAATATTTAATAAAATGTGTTGAGAGAAGTAAGGAAGCATAGAAGGAAGAAATTATGAGGAGAAAGGAAATTAGGAAAGAAAACAAGAGTCCAGAAAGGAAAACATTTGAACCAAATCTTGAAAGATATGTTGAGGTAGTGCTCCTGAGGTAATGCTTCTTTCTTAATAAGACTCCAGTATCCCAAAAAATAAAATCAAGAGTTGACCAATGGGATTATATAAAATTAAAAAGCTTTGAGAGAGAATCTTTGCTTCCTACACATCTGATTGAGGGCTAATACCTAGGATATATAAAGAACTAAAGAAATTAAATACCAAAGTAGCAAATAATCCAATAAATAAGTAGGCAATGGAACTAAATGGACAATTTTCAAGAAAAGAAATACAATTGGCCAATAATTATATGAAAGATGTTCAAGGTCATTGGCCATCAGGGAAATGCAAATTAAAACTACGATGGGATTCCATGTCACCCCAGTCAGAATGGCATCAACAATACAAATAAGAGTAAATGCAGGAGAAGATGCAGGAAATAAAAATCTTATTACAATTCTGGTGGGACTGTAAATTTGTGCACCAATTATAGAAATCACTACAGAGATTTCCCACAAAACAAAAAGTAGAATTACAATATAATCCAGCTATCCCACTCCTAGGCATATACCCAAAGGAAGACTCGTCATCATATCACAGGGACACCTGCACTTCCATGTTTATTGCAGCTCTCTTCAAAATTGTTTGTTGTTGTTAGGTGCCATCCAGTCACGTCTGACTCACAGTGAATCTCTCTCTCTCGATAGATAGATAGATAGATAGATAGATAGATAGATAGATAATCATAGAGTTTTCATTGGCTGATTATTTTGGGATTGCTTTGGAAGTGGGCTGCCACAGCCTTCTCCCATTTTTGCTGTTGGAGATCACACCCAGTGACTTAGAGAACACAGAGCAGAACTCTACCAACTGAATTAAACCCCAGGGTATGTAATCAGTCAGATGCCCATCAACAGATGATTGGGTTAAAAATGTGGTATATATACAAAATATAATATTATCCTCAGAAAAGAATGAAATTATGTCATTTGCAGCAAAATGTATGAAACCGAAGATCACCATTTTAAGCAAAATAAGCAGATTCAAAAGGAGAAATACTGCATGTTCTCACTTATCTTCAGGAGCTAGACCTACCATAAAGAAAAAAGTGTGTGTGTGTGTGTGTGTGTGTGTGTGTGTGTGTGTGTGTGTGTGTGTTGGAATGTATCTAAGATTAGACAATATAAGGAACCTATTATGGAGGGGCTAGAAGGAGGGAGAAGCCATGGAAAAATCAGGTGGCAGAGGATGAGCAACATGTGGAGGTAAAGAGGAAGAGAACAAGTGCAAAATACAGGTTATAATTCTATGAAAATCCCATAATGAATCTCAATATACTTTATACATTAAAAATCATATTATACCTCATAAATATGTACAATTATCTCTACATATTAATAGAAATAGTTGTAAAATGTTTAAGGAGATGGAAATTTCAACAATCCTGGGAATTTCAGTGTATATATTAAATGAATTATCACTCTGTATTCCATTAAGATGTACAACCAAAATACTTAATAAAAAATAAGATGATTGTTTAGATGTAACTCTTAAACCTAAGAACATCTGATTGAAAGAGTCTAAGTTTATTTTTGAATCTTTTAAATTTCAGATAAAGAGCCCCCCAAAGAGGACTTCATTTATCAAAAATATAAAACATCATATTATCAGTATGCAGATGTCAAAAGGCAAAACTGGTTTCCATGAGAAACCACCTTGTCTTACTACTGCTTAATAAAGACACTGAGATTTGAAGTGCCAGAGGCAGTGATTACAGGTTATTAACTTCTTTCCAGTTAAGGACATATTCTAATTTGCATTTTTGAATATTCATGAGCAGCTTTCAGCTGAAAAAGAATTTGCCAGTTGTGACAAGGCCTTCACCAAAACTGTGACATTAGTGTAAAGTGATGAGGAAATAAAATTTCCTTTTCAAACAGTAAGATTGAATATCTGGCAAGTTTTCCTGTTGGCTCTGTGGGCAAGTGTCTCACTTTCCAACAACTACCTCAAACAAAATCAGTGTAGACTGGCTTCCCTTAGATCTAAGGCTCATTTGTGACATGGCTAACAAATTTGGCCTCATATGGCAGTAGAAAGAATGCTGAATTGAAGGCTGAAGGACCAGGGAACAAATTACAGGTCTGCTATTAATTACCTATCTGGAGATCCTCCAGAGAAACCGGTGCCAGTTACCCTCCATCCCCCTGTCAGTGCAGCACAGGCTCCACACACCATGAAGTGATCTTGGAATGGGAGTGTGAAGCTGCATCTCTCCTGAGAGAGTCCTCCCAGTGACCTGCCATCATCTTATAGCATGGTGTGGGTTGCAGAAATCACAATGCAAGTTCAGTGTGAGAACGAGAACCTGAGATCTGCCAGAGAGACTGGCATCAGTGACCTTCCATTACCTGACCAACAACATAGCATGCAGGGGGCGGGGGGAACTCTGTCTATGTGGAATTGAGGTATGATGATTGACACACAAAGGAAAAGTCCTCAATATTAATTTTTACATGTCAATGTGCAGATCAGACAGTGGCAGCTAATAGGGGCAGTGGCCCATGTGGGAACCTTAGACAAAAGGTGTAGTGGGGAGCAAGTCTGGGAATCTGGTGCAACCAGCCCCAACAGAGAATCTCATACACACACACACACACACACACACACACACACCTGCGAAAGCTGAAGAGGGAGTGGCCACCTGGGAGCTATACTTGGGGACCTGGTAGCAGGGAGCCAGACAGCTAGTGAATCAAATGGACCAGAACGGGTGGATCAACTTTTCAACAATATCTGGATAGAGGGTGGATGCCTTAAGGAACTGAGTGTCACTCATGTGGTCTGAGTTCATCAAGACGATCTAAGCAGCTTGAGGTGGCAGGGCTCTCTCTCTCTCTCTCTCTCTCTCTCTCTCTCTCTGGAAGTTAAATGGTTCTGAGGTTCTTTTTTGGTAATGTGAAAAGCTATGTGTATTTGATTGATTTATTATTGATTTTTTAAATACTACTGTTTTTTCTTTCTCTTTTTATCATCTCTCTTTTTTTCTTCCTTTTTCTTTTGTTCTCCTCTCTATCTCTCAGTGGGCAGAGCAGTTCTGGGGCTTTGTTTTTTAATGAGTACTGATTGGTTTGTGTGTCAAAATCAAATCCAGACTTCTAACACACTTAAATTGACTCACTTTTTCAACCAGATGAAACAATGGGCAAGCCTTAATAGAAAAACACACAAAACATGATAGCCCTTCAATTGACCATTTCAAACTAACTGAATTCATAAAGCTGCCCAAAAAGGAATTTAGAATCCTACTGATCAATATGCTAAAAGACCTAAAGGATGGCATAATGAGAGCAACTGAAACACTGGACAGAAAAGTATCCAAATTTGAATAAAAATTTAGCAAGGAAATTGAGATCCTGAAGAAAAATCAAACAGAAATGCTAGAATTACAGACCAAAGTCAATCAACTGAATATTACAGTAGAGTTTCCACTTGCAAGACTGAATGAAATAGAAAGCAACATCTGACACTGAAGAAAAAGTAGAGAATCTTATCTATTCAGATACTAAGAAAAAAAGAAAGATGAGGCAATATGATAAATAATTTTAGAAGGTCCTCAATAAAATGAAGAGGCACAACCTACAAATTCAAGGGGTACATGAAGGAGATAAAATTTTCACTAGGAGGTTAGGAAATCTATTCAAAGAAATAATAGAAGAAAACTTCCCAAAACTAAGGGATGAAATACATACATATATATATATGAAATACATACATATATATATGGTTCAGATATATATATATATATCTGATATATATATATATTATATATATATATATATATATATATATATATATATATATATATATATCAGATCTGAACCATATAGAACTCCAAATAGAGTAGCCCAGAACAGATCCTGTCCATGACACATTATAATAGGAATGCTAAACCTAGATAGGAAAGAAGCTATTCCAAAAGCTAAAAGATAGAAACACAACTCACTTACAAAGTCCAACTCATCAGAATAACAGCTGGTCTCTCAAGAAGAATGTTAAAGGCAAGGAAAACTTGGTCACATGACATCATTCAAGCCCTGAGAAAGAATAACTGCTAACCAAAACTGCATTAACCAGCAAAGCTATCTTTTAAAATTGATTGAGAGTTCTAGACATTCCATATCATGTTTAAATGATTTGCAACCACAAAGCAAGCACTGTAGAAGATCCTAAATGAAACACAGTATGTGAGAATTAAGGGAAAACCCCAAATGCAAGATCAAAGGGAGGAATAATAGGTAAAAGGGGGACTCAACAATATTACTGCCTAAATATGAATCAAGAAACTGAATGCTAAATTGGGACAGAGTAATAAGCTCCTCCCAATAATTACCTTAAATATAAATGAACTCAACTCACCAGTCAAGAGACACCTACTGGACAAGTGGATTGGAAAAAACCTCTTGAATTATGTGATTCAAGACAATCTTCTCATTCAACGATCATAAAATTCTGAAAATCAAAGGCTGGAATGCAATATACTAAGCATGTAGGAACTAAACAACAACAGTAGTGGCCATATTAATTTCTGACAACTTAGACTTTGATCCCAAACTAATCAGAAGAGACAAAGATGGTCATTACATATTAGTAAAAGGAACAGTTAACCAGGAACTCATATCAATACTAAATATTCATTCATCAAATATAGGTGCATCTAGTTTCATAAACCAAATTTTTTGGAGACAAAGAAACATATCAGGCCAGATACAATACTTATAGGAGATCTCAAAACCTCACTCTCTTCAAGAGACAGGTCACCAAAGAAAAATTCAATAGAGAAATGAGGGACTTAAACAACACCAAAGAACAACTGGTCTATACAGATATCTACAGAATATTTCATCCAGTATATGTGGAATACACATTCTTCTCAGCATCATATGGAACTTTTTCTAATATAAATCACATATAAGTCCACAAAAATAGCCTCACCTTGTCAGACCACAATGGTATAAAACTAGAACTCAAAAGCAAGAAAAATCTCAGTAATGTTACAAATTCATAGAGACAAAAAAAAATTTCTAAATGGGTCATCAGGAAATTACAGGAGAAATTTAAAAACTTATGTATTCTAATGAGAATGAAAACACATCCTACCAAAATTTATGGGATATAACTAAGGTAGTTGTAAGAGTGACATTCATAGCCATGAGTACCTCCATTAATAAGCTAGAGAATGCCTGATTAAATAATTTAATGACACACCTTAAGACACTAGAAGACCAAAAACTAGCCAATGCCAAAAGGGGTACACAAAAAGAAATCAACAATATCAAGGCTGAAATTTATCAGTTAGAAAACAAAAAGAAAATACAAAGGATTAAAGAAATGAAGAGCTGGTTTTTTGAAAATGTCAACAAAATTGATACCCCCTTAGCCAAACTCACTAAAAGAAAGAGAGAAATGGTGCAAAGGTTTAAAAATCAGAGGTGATAATAGAGTCATACCCATAGATACCAACAAAATCCAGATCATCAAGGACTATTTTGAGAAATTGTACTATCAAAAAAGTGAAAATATGGAAAAAATGGATAACTTCTTTAACACATATGAATTACCAAAATTAAGCCTGAAGGACACAAGCAAATTAAAGAGAGCCATTACATTCACTGAATTAGAGACAGTAATAAAAATATCTCTCAACAAAGAAAATGCAGGACCCAAAGGGTTCATGGTTGAATTCTATAAAATATTAAATGAAGAATTAATACTTATTATCCTCAAATTATTTTATAAAATAGAAAATACCAATAATGGAAATTACAGAAATAGAAAAAATAATCCTAAAATTTATATTGAAGCATAAAAGACCTTGTATAACAAAAACAATCCTTAGCAACAAAAACAATGCAGGAGGGATCATAATTCCTGACTTCAAACAATACTACAGGACTATAGTAGTGAAAACAGCTTGATCCTGACACAAAAATAAGCTAAACGATCAATGGAACAAAATTTAACTCCCAGAGAGACATCCATGAAACTATAGCCACCTGATCATTGACAAAGGGACTAAGGACCTTTGAAGAGGAGAAAAGATAGCCTCTTCAATAAATGGTACTAGAAAAACTGGATAGCCATCTGCAGAAGACTGAAAATAAACCCATATCTCTCCATTTGTATGAGAGCCAACTGGAAATGTTTCAGAGACCTCAACTTTTAAAAAGGAAACCTTAAAATGACTGGAAGAAAAATAGTGAATAGGCTCTCACACATAGGCATAGGAAAGTATTTCTTCAACAAGACTCCAGTTGCCCAGGAAAGTGCACCAAGAATCAACAAATGGGATTACATGAAGCTAAAAAGCTTCTATACAACAAATGAAAACAATGAACAGCATAAAGGGAGAACCCACAGAAGGGGGGAAAAATTTTTGCATCCTACACATCTGACAATAGACTAATGTCTAGAATATACAAAGAACTTAAGAATGCAAACACTAAGACAACAAATAATCCAATAAATAAGTTGGCAATGGAATTGAACAGACAGTTCTCAAACAAAGAAGAATGGCCAAGAGACACAAGAAAAAAATGCTTAATATCCTTAGCCATTAGATAAATGCAAATCAAAACAACACTGAGATCCCATCTCACTCCAGTGGGAATGACCAAAATTAACAAAATAAATAATAACAAATGCTAGTGAAGATGTGGAAAAAGCAACTCTTTTACACTGCTGGTGGGACTGTAAAGTAGTTCAGCCACTTGGAAATCAGTACGGAGGTACCTTAGAAAACTAAGAATAAAACTGCCATATTACTCAGCTATACCACTCCTAGGAATATACCCAAAGGAAGATAATTCATCATACCACAGGGAAACCTGCACTTCCATATTTAATGCAGTACTCTTCACAATGGCAAGATGTCCATCAACCAAGATGTCCATCAACAAAACAGTGGATTTTAAAAGTGTGGTATATATACATAATGAAATATTACTCAGTAGTTAAGAAGAATGAAATAATGTCATTTGCAACAAGAAGGATGGAACTGGAGAACATAATCTTAACTGATCTAACTCAGTCCCAAAAAGAGAAATACTATATGTTCTCACTCATATGTGGGAAATAAATCTAACTTAAAGCTAGACTAATTAATTAATTCATTAAAATATATATATGAAGACACTTAAAATGAACAGTCTTATGTATCTAAGAAGTGAAAACATAAGTAAAGTTGAAGAAGATGGGAGGGGATGAGTGAGTGGGAGCAGAGCTGGGAAAAGGGGTAAGGGAGAACAGAAATAAAGTAGAGGGGAAAATGGGGAGAGGAAAATCTCAAAATATCTGATGCAACTATATCAGTACATGGAAAATGTGGTTCTGTAAAACATGTACGTTGATGAATATATAAGCAAAAGTAATAGCTGTATAATGGATATAGCAAATGTCTTACCACTCTGTACCCCACTAAAATTTATAAATAAAAAATTATCTGTCTCACTGAGTGAACCAACAAATATGTTTAACTTAAATCTTTAAAATTAACTGAATATAAAAACATTAAAATTGCACATTTTTATAGGATATTATGTAATGTTTCAATACATGCACACATTGTGTAATTTTATTTTTGTGATATTGGGGTTGAAACTATGGCTTCATATATACTTTGTAAGTGCTCTACCACTGGGATGCACTCTCAGCCCATAATTTTATCTTTCATTTTGAGTCAGTATCTCACAAAGTTATTTAGGCTGCCTCTGACCTTGAACTCGATCTTCCTGCCTCAATCTCCAGAGTCACTAGGATTATTGTCATGCACCACTGCATCTGGCCTAATGTGTAACATGAAAATCAGATTGAATATATCTATCTCCAAGTATTGATCAATTCTTTTTGTTAAAAATATTCAAATGCTTTTCTTCAGCTTTTAAAGATGTACAGTATATTGTTGTTATCCATAGTCACCCTACTGTACAATTCATGATGGTTGCTTTATAAAATTACAGATTTGAGGCATGCAGGGACTATGCAATATTTCTTTTACATCATTTTCCATATCATTTGTCATAATCAATTGTGCAAAATATGTGTTCAACAAACAAAAAATGATTAAATATTTCATCAACTGCCTTCATCCTCTGCCTAATTGTGAGCTTCTGTATCTCAGCATTCTGAATAGTTGGCTCAATAAATGATTTATAACCCATTCTCCATATATTGCTTTTAAATATTACATGCTAATCAAGATGAAACACAAATAAATACAAAACATCACTTAGCAGTCTAGAACTCTTGTGTAACTGTAATTTAATTCCCACCAACCAATCTTTCCCCATCCTTCCCTGGACATTTTGGAACTTAAATATCCCCATATAAAATGAGGATAATGAACAGGATCAAAGTACATTATATATGAAAATGTCATGATCAAATCCTTTACTTTGTATAATATTAACATATGCTATTTAAATATAGGAAAAACAATGCCAAGTTTGTTTTGAGAAAAAGGTATTGTCATAACTGTGAAAGCCCTTTTTTGTGTTTCAGTACTAGAAGTTTAATCCAGGGCCTCATGCTTGCTTGGCAAGTGCTCCACCACTGGGCATCACCCTAGCCCTCTTTTTTTATTTTCTATTTTGAGACAAGGTCTGAAAAGATGTGTAGGCTGCCTCTAGTTTTAAACTCTTGATCCTTATGCCTCTACCTCCCAAGTCTCTGGGATTATAGGCATGTACCATGGTGCTCAGCTTGTGAAAGCATTTTGAAAGCACTTAAGGATCAACAAATGCAATGGACTGTTCACCACACACAGTATGATACTGTATTATCATTGACCTCCAGAGTGGGTTGAAATGAAAACAATATTATTTATTACACATTCATTTAAAAAGTGAGTTAAGTTGATATGGAAAGTACATGATCCACAACAAACACTTACAGGTGTTATGGCAGCACAAGTTCCAGGCCAGGAAGCAAGAATGCAAGAAATTCCCACTTGTTTAAATATCACAACGGTCTCTAAAAAGCCTAGCATGTGTCTTGTTAGAGTCACTAAGCATTAAGTCTCCTAAAATTGTCCTAAGCCACATGAGCATCAAACCCACTTAGAAAAATATAGGATAAGAATCAGAGCTTGCCCACAGTGCAACACTAGGGACTCATTACAGCAGGAGAGAGCTATCTCTTCTACTACTCCCAAATGATGAGTCAGAACCTGGGAGACAAGATCCAAATTGCATAGGTATGGGAGCCTTGGTTTAAAAACACCAGGTCCTGTGGGAGCCCATGACTCACAACAATTCCATAGACGTGACTTCCTGGGATATTAAATAGGTATGCCCATTTACAAGAGGCATTATACTCAGGGAAGCTCCTATCCAGGGAGTTTTCCCAGTCCAGTTACAATTTACCATTTGGAGATTTTTTTTTGTACCATAATAGACATTGCCTAGTAAGATAGTTGATATTCTAATCCTTAGTGAATACTGGGGGTACTCAACAAAAGCACTAATTGGAGATCAAATTTTGATGCAGCAAGAGAAAGTATTTGTTAACCCTTTACCAATGGTTACATAGAAGAACAATGTTAGTAACAGTGCTTTGTTCAAGTATACATCCCTTCTTAGTGGGAGACTGCCAAGCCTAATCATGTCTTACTCTTTCTTTCACAACCCATCCTTCAAGCTGACAGAATGATCAATCAAAAATAAATCCTCTGGTCAAACCTCTTTGAAGCTGTTAAACTTCCTGTACAGAAGAAGCACTTCCAGAATGGCAGGATAAGTATGTCTGCAAACCCAATCCTCCACAAAAGCAGTAAAACACTGGCAAATACTTCATAAACTTTTTCTGATCTCTAGAAATTGACCAAAGCCATGCAACAATCTGATGAATGTTTATTTAAGAAAAAAACATTGAATCTAGATAAAATAGCAAACTGGATTTTAACTTATCTATTTTATATCACTTTCTTCACAGCTTCATTACCATGAAAAATCTAATAGACTCTCAACCATAGGACTTGTGAAAATTAACAGACAATGAGCCACTGTTGTTAGGTGTTATTGAGTTGGATCTGATACAAAGTGATCCTATGTATAACAGAATGAAACACTCCCTGAAACTGTGTCATGCCTGATGGTATATCAGTGCCTCTCTGCTATTCGTAGAGTTTCAAAAGCTGACTTAGTCACTGGAAGAGACAAAATTGGTTCAAAATTCAAAAAACAAAACAAAACAACAAAAAAGCTTTCCCCAGAAAATTGTTCCTAATTTAACTATCTGGAAAGGCCCCATTCATAGGGCTTATCTTTATTTTGCCCTGCAGCCATACCACTGTGTCCTTGATCCCATCAGATCTCAAAAGTGAAGCAGGGTCTGGCCTGGTTAGCACATGGATGGGAGACTGCCTGGGAAGAACAAGGGCTGTAGGCTTGAGAGAAGGACCAGGCAACCCATTCCCCAAAAAACAATCAGCCATTGAAAACTCTATGAATAGCAGAGAAGCACGACAAGTGTTTTTTATCTGTTGTACATAGGGTTCCTATGAGTCGGATGCTGACTTGACGGCACCTAACAACAACATCTTTACTTCACCAGGTTAAAAAAACTTAAAATTTTGGGAAATAATATGCACACAGGGCCTTTGAAAATCTGCCTTATATTCCAGATTGCAGGCCACTATCATGTACAAATTCTAATCTTTTACTTATACTAGTCCTTTGGACTCCATGCAAGCAGGAAGGATTACTCTTTGTCAGAGTTTAGATGAGTGCCATAAACCATACAAAAACTTATACCAAGGTAATCTTTGACTTACTGATTTGAGGATTTTAAGATTATGGTTTTTCTCTTCATAGCTGGCCACAAAGCTGACCCAAAGATTTCAGTGTGCTCACACAACAAAAGATAGAAATTTTAAAGTATTTGTCCATTGTTGCTGTTGTTAGGTGCTATCAACTTGGTTTCCAACTCATAGCAACCCTACATACAACAGGTGAAATAGGCTAATTCTTTTATGGGAGTGGGTTTCTGGGTCCTTCTCCTAAGCCTACAGCACCTGGTGTTCCCAGGTTGTCTCCCATCCAAATACTAACCAGGCCCAACTCTGCTTAGCTTCCAAGATCTGACAAAAACCAATGCCACAGTGGCACAGCTACAGGCATTAGTCCATGAAAATTACTAAACAAATAGCAACAACAAAAACCACTGCTACAAACACCAACAATCATACTAAGACTTGTGGTGATGAGAGAGTTTTATCATCAAAATCATTATGTGATACTATTTTAAAGAAGCCTACAGTTGTACCAACTGTGGCATCCAATCCCATAAGATCTTGAAAGCTAAGCAGGGTTGGACCTGGTTAGTACTTGGATGGGAGACTGCCTGGGAACCCTAGGAACTCTAGGCTTAGGAGAAGGACCTGGAAACCCACTCCCAAAAAACAATTAGTCACTGAAAATTGTATGAATAGCAGAGAAGCACTGATGATAGTGTTTAGCCTGTTGTATGCCAAGTTGCTATGAGTTGGATACTGACTCAACAGCAGCTAACAACAACAACTATTTTAAATGTCCAATTATCAAGAAAAATTAAGTGACATAAGAATGAAAAAAATTGGGTGTGATGGTGCACTACTGTAATCTCAGTGATTCAGGAGGCAGAATCAGGAGGATTGTGAGTTTGAGGCCAGAGGCAGCTTGTGTAACTCAGCAAAACTTTGACTCAAAAATCAAAGATAATAAATGGGCTGGGAGTACATCCGAATGACAGAGCACATGTAAAAGTATGTATGAGGTCCTGGATTCAACTTCCAATTACCACAAAAACAAAAAGAATGAAAAAACAAATTATGGTCAATTCAAATACAGACAGTAGAAACAGTCCCTGAGGAACTTACTAAAGAAAAAATATAAAATCACCTATACCAAATATGCTTAAATAGAAAATATTTTTTAAAAAGGACCAAATAGATATGCTGGAATTGAAAGGTAGACTTACTGAAGTAAAAAACTCATTGGAAGAGTTCAACAGAATATCTGTTCTGGTAAAAGAAATGATCAATGAATTTTAATATAAGTGAATTAAGATTATCCAGTATGTGGCAAAGAATAACAAAAAGCATGAAAGAAAGTAAACAGAGCTTAATGGACCTATGGGAGACCATCAAGTGTGTCAACATATCTATAATGGGAACCCTCAAAGGAGAAAACAAAATGGGGAAAAATATTAATGAAATAATATCCAATAATTTCTCAAATTTGATGAAAAAGCATTAACTTACACATCCAATGATCTCAATGAACTATGAGTAGGATAAACTCAAAGAGATCCCCTCCTTAACACATCATAGTGATGTTGTCAAAAAACAAAGAGAATCTTGGAAGTGCCAAGAGAAGCACCTTATCACATACATAGGATATTCTATAAGATCAACAGATGATTTGTTATCAAGAGCTATGATGACCAAAAGGCAATAGAATGACATATTCACTATGTTGAGCATAAAGATCAACTAAGAATTCTATTTTTAGCAAAATTGTCTTTCAAAAAATGAAGTAAAACAGAGATATTCATAAATATACAAAAACTTAGAGGATACTTCCTTAGAAGATCTACCCTACATCAAATACTAAAGAGAGCACTTCAAAATGAAATGAAGAAGACTAGACAGTGGTCCTAATCACATGAAGATACAAGGAACATCAGCAAAGGTAATTGCATAGGTTATTACAAGGGAAAATTTATTGTTATTTGTAACTCTTAAAGTTAACTGCACAAAGCAATAATTATACAATTGTGTTGATTGGCTTAATGTGTATAAATATGTAATTTATAAGACAATAATAGCACATAAAGAGAAAGAAATGGAGCTACAAAGTTTTGCATACTGTGGAAATTAAGTTGTGTTGATGTGAATTATATTGTTTTAAGTTAAAGTGGTTATTTTAATCCCCAAGGCAATTTATTGAGAAAGTAACTCTATAAGTATGGTATATCGAGTATTTCAGCAAGAGAATTAAAATGGTTCACTAAAAATTACTTAACACAAAATAAGGCAGTGATGAGAGAACAGAGAAGCAAAATTGGCATGGATATATAGAAAATAAATAGCAAAATAGCAGACATAAACTTTACCTTAATTTCATGGCATGTAAATGAGTTAAACATTTGCATAAAAAAACAGACATTGAAGGAAAGAAAAAAAAAGAAACCAAAAGCATTATTCAAGTATATGCGGTTTACAAGACATATTATAGACCCAAATAGGTTGAAAAGGATGGAGAAACTTATATCATGAAACAGATCCTACATAGATTGCAAGTGACTAAAATATATCAGATAAAATGTTATTTAAATCATAAATTCTTACTAGAGGTAAAAAGGACATTTTACAATATAAAAATACCAATGTATAAAAAATTACAATTATAAATGTATATATTCATTTAACAGTAGGGTTCCAAATTGGGTGAAGCAAAAACACCTTCAAAGGTGTCAGTTTTTACATACAGGATAAATCCTGAAAATCCAAATTTCTGTGCCTAGAATGCTAGATACTTAATGACATGCTCTTCTCTGTTTATATTTGCAGATATCTTCCCCTGCTACTTCCATTACCATCCTGGATTCCACGTATACTACTTAAGATTTCTTCACAATTTCCCTTCTAGTTTTTGCACATGCTATTACTTCTGCTTGGGGTACCTTCATTTCCCTAAAAGACATCCTTTGGTCTTAGCTCAAATGTCAATCCTTAAAATAAGCATCTTTCAATAATTTCAGGAATACCATGTTCTCCTATTCCATATATGTGCCCATATACTTTGCCTTTACTTCTATCATAAGTCTAACTTGTACTTATTCAATCATGTTTGCCCACATCACTAACCTTTGAATCACTGGATAGCAAAAAACAGGTTCCAAGAGTCTTAGTTAACCCAAGACTAGAATGTATTTAGTACAGGTTATGCTCACTAAAATAAATGTTTGCTAGATACAAGAATAACAAATAGTCTTATCTGTATATATCTTACTCTGCACAATGTTTTATAACATAAAAAATAGACTGGGTAACTCAAATGACACAAATTTGTTTTCTTACATTCTTAGGGTTAGGCAATCTAAGATCAGGGTGTCAGCATGGTCAGATCCTGGTGGAGACGGTCATCCTGCCTTGCTAACAGCAGCTTTCTTGCTGTGTGGTTACATAGCATTAGTTGGTGTTTCTACATGAAGAGATACAGAAGGAAAGGAAGACACAGAGACAGAGACAGAGATAGGTCTCTTCCTCTTCTTATGAAGCTACCAATCCTATCAGATTAAGATCCAAACATTATGACTTCATTTAACCTTCATTATCTCCTAGAGGGGCTGGGATTTAGCTTAGTTGGTAGAGCGCTGCACTGCAGTCTCTGAGGTCCCAAGTTCAATTCCCAGCACCACAAAAATGGGAGAAGGGCCTGGCAATCCACTCCCAAGGCAATCCCGAAACAGTCAGCCATTGAAAACCCTATGAGGGTCGCTACGACCAAATACCGATTCGATAACACCTAACAACAACAACAACATCTCCTAAAAGCCCTAACTCCATATGCCATCACTTTGGGAGTTAGAGTTTCAACATATGAATTTGGGAGGAATACAATTCAGTCCATAGAAATGTATAATGGTATATTCTGTTATAATCATGTATAACTATAATAAGTAGATTGTTATTGTTAGGTGCCATCGAGTCGGTATCCAACTCAGCAATCATAAGTACAACAGGTGAAACACTACTGTCAGTGCTTTCTCTGCTATTCATAGGGTTTTCAATGGCAGATTGATTTTTGGGAGTGGGTTGCCAGGGCCTTCTCCCAAGCCTATGGTATCTGGTGTTCCCAAGTGGTCTCCCATCCAAGTACTAACCAGGACAACCCCACTTAGCTTCCGAGATCTGATGGGATCAGATGCCACAGTGCCACAGCTGCAGGCATAATAAGTAGATTAGAATACCATTATTCAGCCTAGTCCCACTCCCTTCTATGTTATTGCATTTTGGGGCAGGTGTCTTTGACCTTGATCTTTGAACTGAATTCCTAGGATCAGAAAAATATATTAACTTGTCGCTGAGTAATCCAAAAATCAGCTTCCATTTCCCCAATCCTCTTGATTTGCATAAGGAACTTCTTGTCCCAGCTTGACTCTAGTAGAAATAGAAATGTACCAATTAAATGATTGTTCTGAGTATCAAAATCTTCATTGGAATATGTTGGGCAGGAAGCAATTTTCTCCTCACTTATTTTCATGAATATACATAAGATTGAAACATTGAAATCAAATACACATTAGTCAGATTCTATAACCAACATGAAAGTGTATCTAATTTATTTTTTTATTTTGTAGCCTCAAGGAAAAACACACAATGGAGAAAGATGACAAAAAGTACCAAATATTTATATAATACTTATCAGTTTAGAGAGGATATACACGTACTTTCCCTTGCAATGAAGGTGTTTTAGCAACATTTTTTCAGAGATAAGACTCTGAAATGCTAATTTGTCCCAAGATAATTCAAATGTTATATCACATGTAGATTTAAATAATTCCATCTACTAATTTTAGAATCTGTGTTTCTCTCATATCACTAGCTGCCTCTAAAAATCCAAAGATTAATTTTTATTTTGCTCTGTGTTTCATACATTATTTTGACACATATTAACTTAATCTATCTGTTCATGACAGTCCTGTGAGTTGGGCTTAAGAAAATTGAAGATAAGGTTTTTTCAGATGACTAACTTAGGGAAAACCTCTGAGGATAAGGTTTAATTCTGAGCATGACCAGTCTGTCAATGTGGGATTCACAGTGCCCAGTGCACACCGTTGCTCATCCACCCTCCTCTTTTCTTGAGCTTTCCTACCTAATAGGTTTTCTTCTCTTAAATTTTGGCTCTGATGTCTACTCCTTTAGGAAACTGAGCCCAAGCATTGGACTAGTTAGGGTGCCCCTCTCTGGTATTTTTATTTTTTTGGCTCCAGTGAATTTTTAAAAGAGGATGTGAAAAGCACTGCCCATAAATAAAACTATATCAAACATAGACTATATTTATATTACAACCCTCTTATCCTCAATGGAAAATTAAAGGCACATCAAAGACTGGGAGATGATGTTATACATATGACTGGAAAGGGGCGCATACTCAAAATATATAAAGAATCCCTAAAAATCAATAAGAAAAATACAAATAACTTTTTAGGAAGTCAGTTTAAAAAAATAGGTGCTTTAAATGATGTATTTAAGTGATCAGTAAATATGAAAATGTGTTTAAACTCATTGGAATGAGAGAAAAGTAAATTTAGGGCACAATGAGATACAATCTAATATCCAACAGACTAAAATTTAAAACTTCTGACAACATCACATTGTTTAAAATATAGAACTAGAACCCCCATAGTCTTCTCTTGGGAAGACAATTATAAGTATTTTAGAAGTTATAATTGTTTGTTATGGCTAAACTCAAAATGAGAAGGAACAGCTGTGAATATCCATTAATAATTGGAATGTGGAATACATGTACTATGAATCTAGGAAAATTAGAAATCATCAAAAGGGAAGTGTAACACAGAAACATTGAAATTCTAGGGATCAGTGACCTAAAATGAATGGGCAGGGGCCATTTGGAATAAGATAATCATATTGTATACTATGGGGGCTAGGATTTAGCTCAGTTGGTAGAGCACTGCGCTGCAGTCTCTGAGGTCCCGAGTTCAATTCCTAGCACCGCAAAAATGGAAGAAGGACCTGGCAATCCACTCCCAATGCAATCCCGAAACAGTCAGCCATTGAAAACCCTGTGAGGGTCACTATGAGTCGGATACCGACTAGACGGCATACAACAACAAGAATTATATACTATGTTGGGAATGACAAACTAAAGAGAAATGGGGTTGCATTCATCATCAAAGAAGACATCCCAATATCTGTCCTGAAGTACAATGCTGTCAGTGATAGAATAACATCCACAGGCCTACAAGAAAGGCCAGTTAATATGACTATTATTCAAATTTACACACCCACTGCTAAGGCCACAAATGAAGACAGGAAAGGTTTTTCTTTACCAGTGTCTACAGTATAAAATACTGGGCTGGGATTTAGCTCAGTTGGTGGAGTGCTGCTCTGCAGTCTCTGAGGTCCCAAGTTCGATTTCCAGCACAGCAAAAATGGGAGAAGGACTTGGCAATCCACTCCCGAGGCAATCCCCAAACAGCCATTGAAAACCCTATGAGGGTCGCTATGAGTCGGACATGACTCGACGGCACCTAACAACAACAACAGTATAAAATAGATCAAAGATGCAATCAGGATGTATTGATAATTACTGATGAATAGAATACAAAAGTTGGAAACAAGAAAGAAAACACAGTAGTTGGAAAATATGGTCTTGGTAACAGAAATGGTGCTGGAGATCACATGATAGAATTCTATCACACCAATGACCTTTTCATTGAAAATACATTTTATCATGCAACATAAATGGCAACTATACACATGGACTTCATCAGCAAGAACATACAAGAACCAAATTGACAACGTTTATGGAAATAGACAATGGAATATCTCCATATCAAAAGTCAAGACAAGACCAGGAACTGATTGTGGATCAGACCATCAACTGCTCATATGCAGGTTCAAAGTGAAACTGAAGAAAATTAGAACAAGAGTGCAAGAGCCACCATATGACTTTGAGTATATTCTGCCAGAGTTCCACTGGAAAAGCTTGGGGCACAAGAGTAAATTTGAATCCTACCAACTGAGTAACCTTGAAATAGTATTTTACTTTTTTGTCCTTCTGATTTTTCCACTGTAAAGTGGTTTGCTCAGCTATGTTCTTATAATCTGGGATAATTTATGAAGAGTTGAGCCCTGTGCCTAGAATTTCATGAGTGTTCATATGGTAGTTATTATTTTATTCTGCATTAAAGCAGAGTTACATAGCAATTAGAAATAAAAATTTGAAGACAAAAATATTAAAATTACCGGTTCACCTTGCCTAATACTAAATTGAGGCTGGGGCTTATTTAGCTCAGTTGGTAGAGTGCTGCTATGTGCTCTCTGAGGCCCTGGGTTCAATCTCCAGCATGGTAAAAACGGGAGAAGGACAGGGCAGCCCACTTCTGAAACAATCACCCATTGAAAACCCGATGAATAGCAGAGAAGCACTGACATAGTGTCAGGCATGACACAGTGTTTGGGAGTGTTTTGTCTTGTTGTACATAGAGTTGCCATGAGTCAGACCCAACTCGATGGCACCTAACAACAAGCAACAATACTAAATTGTGAGCTCTTACCATTATTGACTGATTATTCAATCTCTCCATCAGTAAAAGGATTGTAACTATTATTATTGGATATCATTATTTTATCAATTAAATAAGATAAAGCATGCAGATTATCTATGTTATGATCATAGACCTTTTAATAATCTGTACCTGATCTAAGAAGATTGGCATGTTTATTTATGGTCACGAAGTAATAAAACCATGAGTTAAAATTAAAATATCCAGTCTTCCAGAAGGCACACGATAGGCATTGTTGTTGTTGTTAGGTGCCGTTGAGTCGGTATCCGACTCATAGCGACCCTCATAGGGTTTTCAATGGCTGAGTGCTTCGGGATTGCCTTGGGAGTGGATTGCCAGGCCCTTCTCCCATTTTTGTGGTGCTGGGAATTGAACTCGGGGCCTCAGAGACTGCAGCGCAGCGCTCTATCCACTGAGCTAAATCCCAGCCCCGATAGGCATTAGATGGGAGCAAATTGAGTTTAATCTATTTCCAATGTTATAGCCTTAATTATATCTGTGTTTTAAGTTTATTCTGGTTCAAGTAATATCACTAATTCCCCATGGATGGTAGCACTTCATAGTTTGAAAAATTCTCTCCTATAATATCACCACTTTCCCATGAATGGCACTATGAAGGAAGGATGCAACCTCAGTTGCCTCATCCACAAAAAGAATAATACTGACCTCCACAAATTTCTCTGAGCATTGAAAGGTATTACTTCTGTACAATGACAGGCATAACATTGGTACTCAATATATAATGGGTCCATCTCTTCCTTTCTGCCAGTTCTATCCTAAATATCATTTCTGCATTTGTTCATTAATTCATTCCATTATTTCCTGTATATATTTATTTATTTAGTAACCAACTATTGTTGCACAATCTATGATAGACACTGGAAATACCAAGATGCACAAAACATATTGCCAGCCCACCTCTCACTAATTTATTAAGGCTTCTGAGATTTTCCCATAGGACTTCTTAGTATCCCTTCCAGTTACTACCATGTACTTAGTTTGGAAAGTCCCACCCTTATTTCACTCAGTGCCCTTCATTTGACACACCTTGCCTGTTCTTTGACACCCATGAGCACCCATGAGCACAGCTGTAGAGAAATTGCAAGTTCCCCCTGAATAAACCAGACACTCACTCCCATCTAACACTTTGAGAGTCATCCATTCACCCAAACCTGGAAACAAAATTATTACTTAAGCAAAAAGGGAGAAGAGCTTCATTAAGTTGACAAATAGCCTTGACTGCCTGCCTCCCAGGGCTGGACAACTGGCAAATTTGGGGTAATTACTTGTAAAGGCAGACTTAAACACCATTTATTATTCTGCCTTAATCAACTTGCAAATCAGAATCATCTAGTCTTTCTCCTTCAATTTCTACAACAGGAATAAAACCCCATTTAAAAAGTACATCATGTTACTGCTCAACAAGCATATTTACACATTAACATACAACAATATAACTCTCACGACAATCCTTCTGATAATACAGAATGCATGGGTTTATCTCTGTTTTCAGATGAATAAATTAAGATGCAAGTAAACTTTCCACCATTAGAAGTCCTGACATCCTAAGATTGTGTGTTTTGTAAAATTTTGTAAAACAATTTCAGAGAAGAGAGATTTCAGGGTAAGATCACTAACTATAAATTTCCTCTGTGCAACTCCATGAATAAGAATGAGCTAACAAAGGAGAGAGTACATTCCAAAGAGTGAAAGAGAGGAAGAGCATCAGGAATCAAGAAAGAGGTGAGAGGACAGCAGAAAACATAGAGAAACAGAAAAGCAGGGCAGACAAATGTAGGAAACCATCTACAGCTCCAAGCTGGACAGGCAGGCTGGAGCCTCCAGAACTGCCTCCCTGCTGCATGGTAATGATAGAGATGGTGGAAAGAGGTCAGGATTCCCTGAAGGTAACTATAATAGGGCCTGCAGGGAACAGTGCCTAACACATGTTGTTGATGTTGTTAGGTGGCATCCAGTCAGGTCCAACTCATGTACAACAGATGAAACCCTACCTGACACTGTGCCATGCCCAGTACTATCATTAGTGCTTCTCTTCTATTCATCGGGTTTTTGATGGCTGATTATTTCAGGAGTGGATTGCCAAGTCTTTCTCCCAAGTCTAACATATAGTAAACTATTAAATCACACTAATGAAATGACAGGTATACAAGAAAATGTTAATCAGTATTCACTCTGGGGAGGAAAATTCTCAGTTTACAGAAGGCACAGATATTCACATTAACTCTGTACATTTTTGCACCCATTTCCAAAAAAAATAATTTGAAGATTCAGTTGGACCAATAAGAAAAGTTGTTTCATTTTCTGTGTAGTGGGTAGGGTTTAACTGGAAGTGGGAATTCAGTCCTATAACCAGAGAACTGAGGATATTTCTTGGACCAAAAAGAAAAAAGTGAAAGATCTGACCCTAATTAAAGCGTGAAGAAAATTCCGTATTCTATTGTCATGATCAACTAAGGGATAAACCTTGCCTCATCTGTGAGTTAGTTCTCTGGCTCATAGGAAAGTGACGCATCTCTGGCTTGGATGTAGTGAATCTAGACAGATTCTTCATATGATCGTCCCCCAGGAGAGCAGATGGAAATGACAGAGCACTGGAACATGAGAGTTGGACAACTTTAAGTTCCATATTTTCCATGAGTTCCCTTTTTCTCTACCTAGAATTTGAGAACATCTTTTGAAGATCGTCACATATTTGAACAAAGAAAGAAACAGTTTATCTATCCCTGAGTGCTAAAGGTGGGAATGTCTCTCTGCATAGGGACCAGTGTAATAAAGTAAATAAGAGACCACAAAGAAAATCTGAAACTCTGAGAATGGAGTCAAAGACGCCTGGGCAACCTCTCTCTTTCTAAAAAGATTCCTTCCATCAGAAACCTCAGAGCTTATGGCTATGACTTTCCAGCAGCATAAATATGCCCTCATGGACAATTCAGAATGCAGATGCTCTTGTCCAAATAATATTTCATCTCTTCCCTCCTCTCCAGAGTATAACTGTTCATTTTGCCTCCTGTATCTATACAGAAAGTGAGGGTTAAGATCCCAGCCACCTGTCACTAAAGCAAGAAAAAAGTGTTAAGTTTTACCAAAGAGAAAATGGAAATATAACAACTACAGAACCTTTAGCATAAGGAGAATATTATTTTCATCAGCAGTGAGGAGGTGCTGCTTAAAAACTCCCACAAGAATGTCACAAATTAGCTGACTTCAGCTTCTGGCTGCTGCTGAAGTTGACTTTAGTCTTGAGCTTTATGGAAGGGAAACTGCTCTAATCCTCCTGAGCTAGCCTCGCTCTCTTCCTAGGGTCCTTGGTCTGAGCCCTGACCCGCCAAGTGAGAGCCTTGACCCCTAAGCTTGCTCTGAGCAGGCAGAGCCCTGACCCCACCTGCAGGTTTCTCCCTTGGAGGGCCCAGCAGCCTCGGAAGACCTGCCTCTACTTACTTTCCAGGGCCTTTCTTGGACCTCCACACCGGCTGCCTGCTAGTGGGGTTGTAGGGTTAAACGTCCTAGGGGCCCCGCTGACTCGAATTTTTGTTCTTTATTTTGCAAAGTACTTTATCATCTTTGTTTTTTCTCCCCCTGATCGGGGCTGTGGCCCCTCCACTGGGGCCGGGGCGGAGTCGGTAATTCTCCCTGGATCCCTCCAGAGCAGACAGGTCGATCGCCAAATCAGCGGTTGGTTCAACCTTATTAGCTCCATTGAGGGTAGCTTGGGGACTCAGGGAGCATTCTGATCGCAGCAGCCCCTCTTCCTCTCCCAGGTCTGACCCAGCAATTCCCAAAGTTGGCCCTGGGCTCCTGCAGTGATTGGGGTTGAAGATTCGGCCGGGTCTTTTCCCCACATTTTCCTTCCCTCCTGGTCTTATGCAGCAGCGCCGGGGCTGTGGGGCTTGTTTGGGGTGAATAGAGCTCTCCCCTGGTAAGACTTATTTTGTTAATAAATGGAATACTTGGCTATATTCACAAAAAAAAAAAAAAAGGCGGGAGGGGGCTACAGCTTAACAGAGAACACATACATTTGTGCCACTGGTAAACTAGGAACCTACCACCAATGAGCCCATTGTCTCCACGTTTGTTTGCATAAGCCTTGTAGTTTTTTTGACACTGGAAGATTGTCCCACAAAATAACCCACTTATTCATTCCTCGGTCCAAGGATGTGATTAAATCACAGCTGCGTAAAAATCACAGTAAGGAAAGAGGAGTCAGAGAAACCAACTATGCTGTCCAAACTGAAGATACCAAGGGAAGTCTAGCATAGGCTATTCTCACTTGGAAACTGGTTAATTTTGCTAGTAGCTGAGTGATATCAGCAGGTGAGATTATCCAAAAATCAGCCTCATAACACAAGAAAAAATAACCTTTCTTGCTTATGCCATAGTCCAATGAGGTAGGGTAAAGGATTCAGAGAGAGCCTCTGCTTGGCATAGTAGTTCAGAAACCCAGGCTACACTATCCTCTAGAGATTCAGAGTCCCCTGCAAAAGGATAAAAGAATGTAAACTAGAGCCTGAGTTTTATGGGTCCTATGCATTCTGCTGATCATAATGTTTTCCTATCATGACCTCCCTAACTGCTAAGAGACTGGAAAGTATAATCTGGGTGTATGTGTAGGAAGAAAAAGAAGTGTATTTGGTTGAGCATCTTGCTAGTCCATGCTACAAAGAGTCAAGAACAATGCATTGTTGCATTGCATCTTTTCTTGGGTTTCTTTCATTATAAATTGATTTTTTAGTAGTAGAGAGTTGAACCAGGGCCTCATGCTGTTGAGTACACCCCCTCAGCCAGTGGGATGGACTGCTCTGATTTCCCAGGCCTGGGCAGAGGAATATGGTTAGTTTCACTTTCACTGCCTAGGACTCAAGGAGAAGGCGAGCAAATGCCAGAGTGGAACTCCAGAGCAATCCTCAACCTCTCACACTCTCATTCCCTTCCCTCATGCACTAGACACTCTGGGCCCAGCCTCTATACCTACAACTTGGTTGTTGAGCACCAAGGGAAAAAAGCAGTCTGTCTGAAGAATAAAACCAGAGAGCAAATGAGACCCCCTCACAGAAGGGGCTGGGTAGAGAGTTGAGCCAGGGTAGAGTCCAAGCACTCTGCCACTGAAATACACCCACAACCCTTTTCTGTGTTTTGAGACAGAATCTCACCAAGTTGTGCAGGCTGCCTCTGGCCTCAAACTCATGATCCTCCTACCCCAGCCTCCTGAGTTGTTGGAATTACAAGTGTGTGCATTGGTGCCCTACCATTATAATTCTTGAGACTGAGAGCCATGGTCATTTCCCTAGTTTCAACGACCATACTAGAAGCTTGTACTAAATAGCAGGTCTATGTATGCATGTGAGTACATGTGAATGCATGTGCTTTCCCACATCTTCTGAGCACTTCAAATATCTTCACAGCACACTGAAGAACCCACCACCAGAATATTATTTAATCTTCTGATAAAAAGGAAGCAAGTGTTTCCCAGTTTGTTCATGCTGTGGTGTGTTTAGAAGTGATAACATCTGCAGGGCTCTCTAGAGTAAAGAATGGGGTGACATACCTCACCAACTGGCAAAGACCTCCAGGTGCTCCAGGCCCTGTTCAGCTGCCTCAAGGGCTGAGGAGTCTAGGCCTCAGCCCTGGAACCAAACTGAGGCACATCTGGAAAGGAACCCTGGATTGTAGAGTTACATGGAAAAAACACAGTAACATCAAAAACCTAAAATCCTCCCCTTCTATGGCCCTTCCATTGTCCTACAGTGGATAATTGTTATTTTTAGAGAGAAGACACCATTCCAGCCAAAACTGGAAAAATATCTTCAATGCTGAGTTAAAAACTTCAATTAATCATTTTGCAAAGAAGAAAAAGTACAGAAAAATGAGGCAGCTACTTAATAACTCATGAATATAAATCAGAGACTTTAAATTGCTCTTGAAACAAATATTTGGACACTCTTTGTTATCGATAATTGTGTAGCTTATCTGACACAAAGGAAAATTGAAGGAAGGAGCTTGAACTTAAGAGTCATTTAACTTTTAGTAGGCTTGTTTCTTTAAAAGACAGCCCAGCGAAGTTGCTGCCCAAATGATTACATTGGGAGCCCTTTCCAATGATTCTGCTTTGCAAATGAGAGATCCCTCTAGGACTTTCCAGTGTCTGAAATTCTGTTTGGTACCTCTTGGATGAAGACAAGGATGTTCTTGTTAACCAAGTAGTTGCTAGACATTTAAATTAACTCCTTTGGAGGCGCTCATTTTTCACAAATCGGAGTACCAAGAAAACGTGATACATACTCAACAAGGAAGTGCATCCCTAACATTGACAGAGATCTCAGGACATCTTCCCTGACCCTTTACCTGTGTGATCTTGGGGTAGAGGGAACAAGGCTGAGGGGAGATGCTAATGACATAAAAGTCCTGGTTTCTTCTTGGAGAAACTTACTTTGGAATTACTCGGCCTGTGGGGCATGCACCTCCTGGTCTGGCCTGGATGTTGAGATGGGCAGCACCACCATGCATACAGATACTAAACACAACTCACTTGGGACCCTCAGGTGAGGAGCACAGACTCCTGTAGCCCTTGGGAACACGAGTGGAGACGGGAGAAAGGAAAAGCCTCAGGCACTTTTACCTTTTGGGGACAAACACAGCTCTTTATTTCTCTGCCCTTATGAGGGAGGAGAGAAAACCCAAAGCATACAGCTTTAAGTGCTAGCAGCTCTTATACTGCCTCAAGGGCAGATGGTTCTGTGTTTGTGGTCTCGGTGGTCATGAGGAGAGAGTTCTTGCTTCGTTGGTGGTCAGACAGAGAGAGAATTCTTGTCTAGTTGGTGGTCGAAGGTCTGGGAGAAAAAGAGATCTCACCGGTGGTCTGGGCGAGAGAGAGAGAGAGAGAGAGAGAGAGAGAGAGAGGAGAGCTGTTTCCTTACTGGTGGTCCCGGGGAGAGGGTGAGGGAGAGGGGGGAGAGAGAGAGAGAGAGAGAGAGAGAGAGAGAGAGAGAGAGAGAGATCTTTCCTCCTTGGTGGTTCAGGTGAGAGAGAGAGCTGTTTCCTTGCTGATGGTTCGGGCAAGAGAGAGGAGAGAGTGTTCTTTCCTTGCAGATGGTTGTGGCGAGAGAGAGTTCTTTCCTTGTTGATGGTCGTGGCCAAGAGAGAGCGAGAGCTGTTTCCTTACCAATGGTCTGGATGTGAGAGAGATCTCGGGCGAGAGAGAGCAAGCTGCTGCAGTGCAGCTCCTTATATAGCTTGCCCCCCCATGGCCTGAGCAAATCAGCTTTGAGTCCAATTATCCAATCAGGTTCGGGGAATTTGTGAAGGGTTTCGTACAAACATCCAATTAAGTTACTTTCATTTTCCCTAGATCTCTAATTTACAAACCAGATCTTCAAAAGCCATTTTCCCAGTTTGGGGGTTTTTGCCAATTTTCTCCCAATTTCTCCCTACATCAGCCATTGGCAGCTGGTTCCCTATTTATTTATTCCCTCTTTGACCTTCTTTAGGGGATCTCATTTGCTCTCTGGTTTTATTCTTAACTTCAGACACACTGCTTTTTTCCCTTGGTGCTCATCAGCCAAGTTGTAGGTAGAGAGCCTGGGCCCAGAGTGTCTAGTGCATGAGAGAAGGGAATGAGAGTGCGAGAGGTTGAAGACTGCCCTGGAGTTCCACTCTGGCACTTGCTCTCCTTCTCCCTGAATCCTAGGCAGTGAAAGTGAAACTCACCTTATACCTCAGCCCAGGCCTGGGAAATCAGAGCAGTCCATCCCACTGGCTGAGGGGATGTACTCAACAGCAAGCTCCAGGACAGGGAAGCTGAATCCTCAGACTTCTACGTGAGCATAACTGCTCTGGGATTATTAAACTCTGGGGATAGGAACCTTGGCCATCCACCAACTATTTTACCACTGCATGGAGAGAGCTGTCAGTGGAAAGACTCCACAGACTGAAATGGAATCATGACATCATGAATTTGAAGTGTAATGAGACTATTCAGTACCCAGGTCCTATCCATGCCTGAGGTTAGTAAGAACTACCCTCAGACTTTATGGCTAGGTGATTCAGAAAATATTCACTTTAAAGACTATACAAATTTGTGGTATTTAAAGACAGGAATCTTAACTAACGAAGTTATCAGTGTCTCTTCCACTGAAGCTGGCCTCTAGTCCAGACCAGGGAAATGACTATGGGCCCATCTAGCCCAGGCCCTTAGGGATGGAGATCATGCACAAGTTTGTGGTCAAAACTCAGTTCTCCTGAGGCATCCTTATGATGATCTGGCCTAGATCTTGGCTATGGTGCTACACAAACACAGATATGCAATAAAACTGCATAGAACCAAATATGCACACCCACGTGCGTGAGTACACACACACACACACACACACACACACACGACTATACATATAAAATGAGTGAAATGTAAGTGATGTCAAGGGGTTGTCTGAATGTCCATTGCCTAGTTGTGATATTGTACTATAGTTATGCAAGATGTTCCTTTTTAGGATAAATAAAGTGAAGGATATAGAGTATCTCTTTACATCATTTCTTATAACTGCATGTGAATCTACAATTACCTCAAAACCTTGAAAATGTAAGAAATAGCACATAAAATAGAGCTGACATGAATGACAATGGCCAACATAAGAGGGATGTTGTTGTTGTTGTTGTTAGGTGCTGTCGAGTCGGTATCCAACTCATAGCAACCCTACATACAACAGGGGAAACACTGTTGTCAGTGCTTCTCTGCTGTTCATAGCCTTTTCAATGGTGGATTGATTTTTGGGAGTGGGTTGCTGGGTCCTTATTCCAAGCCTACAGCACCTGGTGTTCCCAGGCAGTCTCCCATCCAAGTACTAACCAGGCCTGACCCTGCTTAGCTTCTGAGATCTGACAGAATCGGATGCCACAGAGCTACAGCTGCAGGCTAAGAGGAATCGAGTGGGAAAAATATGGATCTTGATGACATCCATTATGATTAATAAGTGAGAAAAAACATTAAATCTTGACCACTTATAATTATCCCACATTACTTTTCAATGATTTATAACAAAGTGCCACAAATTGGATGGCTTGAAACAGCACCTATTCGTTGTCGCATCATCTGTGGACAGGAGTCCAGGCATAGCTTAGCTGGGCCTTCTGCTCAGGGTCTCAGAAAGCCGCCACTGAAAGGTCACCAGACCTTATCTGGAGGCCTAACCACAGAGAAATCTACTTCCTCTCTCATTCAGGTTGTGGGCCGAACTCATTTTCTTGCAGATGTACAAGTCATAGCAGTTTGCTTCTTCAAGGCTATCAGAAGACTCCCTCCAGTCCACTAAAATAAAGTCTTAGAATGCAACCTAATCAAGGGAGTGCCTGTCCATCACCTAACTTTGTCATATCATCTTGACCAGAAGGAAGGCATAGGTTCCACCCACATTCAAAGAGTGGGGATTATACTAGAGCTTGACTCATTGGAAGTCACGCTGGGTATGTCTGTCCCAAGTCATTTCCACAATATTCTGTGGAGTGAAGCTTTCTATCATGGTTTTCAGTTCTCCTGGGAAGTATTTGAGCCTTTTTAAGTCTCTGAAAGGGAAGAAAATGAAGCAGTCATTAAGCTTAACCTAAAGCTTAACTGTTTCCCCCTTTGCTTTGTCTAATCCTTATAATGCCTGCAGCCTTATCCCTGTGGCATCTGATCCCATCAGATCTCAGAAGCTAAGCAGGGTTGAGCCTGGTTAGTACTTGGAGGGGAGACCACCAGCTGCTGTCGGCTTAGGAGAAGGACCCAGTAACCCACTCCCCAAAAGCAATCAGCCATTGAAAACCTTATGAATAGCAGAGAAGCACTGACAATACTGTTTCATCTGTTTGTACAGAGGGTCACTATGAGTCAGATACCAACTTGACAGCACCTAACAACACAATCTTTATGACATACTTTTATGACTTAAGATTTATCACCTCCATTTTACAGATGAGAAAACTGAAACTCCCTTGACAATGTCAATGCCCTGATCCACATCTCCAGTTACTCAGTGACAGTGATGTTGAATCTCCATCTATTCCTCATTGATTAGCTCTTGAAAATAGGGAGGTGGGGTGGTAGAGACTTGCTCAGGGACAGAGATTCACTCAGGGAGCATTAGCTGAGGTTGACTGGGGATGCACAGTGGCAAGATAAAAACATGAGCAAGATAGTCTCAGGCCCTGACTTCACAGACCTGCAATCAAAGTGATAACTGTTAGATGGAAGGTGATGGAGGAAAGACAAAGGCAAACAATTAGCAAAAAGGTAAACAAACCAATAAAGAGCAAGCTTTGTCTAGTCACACAGCTTCTTTCCAAAAGGGCAGAAGGTGGCCAGCCCCATGTAGGTGACTAGATCAGACTGAGCTGCTATGGCTTTTCGCATCCTCATGCTTTTGCACATGTGGTGCCCTCTGCTCACAATGCTTTGCTCACTACTTCCACTCCCCTACATACCACCAATCTTTCAAGAACCAATTCATATGCCTCCCCTATGAGGGCCTGCCCAGCCAACCTGGTTGTGTTCAGGGACAGTAATGTTCCTTCTACTTAATTCCTTCCTATGATATATCACAACAGTCTGACACTTGCCTGTGTGTCTGGCTGTCCCCACCAAATGGTGATTCTTGAGCTCAGTGTTCTATTCCTATATCCTATTCCTTTCTGCATCCAGGGTAAAATTGGGGATGGCTCACAGTTGGTGCATAATAAATGCTTATTGAGCAGTCCGCTGTTGAAGCTATCTGCAAATCTCAGCTTCTCAGAGGAAGTTGGCTATCACTGCTCCTTGTTCCCTTGCCCTCTGTTTCTAGGAAAACTTTATTCCCATCCCCAGGGAGAGCTAAATATGTAGGAGCTGCCTGCTGCCTCTGCCTGGAGACTTGTGCCAGCTTGCTAAATTTAACTCTCTCTCTCTCTCTCACTTCCCTCCCTCATCCCTCTCTCTCTCCTTCTCTCATCCCTGCCATTTTTTTCTCAGGCAAAGGCAGAAAACACAGCAGGTAAAATCAACTGGCTGATACAGTTGCAGAAATGACTGAAAATAAAGGAGAAGGAAACTTGGTGCCCCTTTGAAAAAGCAATTTCCTGACTTTTCAAAGCTTGTGTCATTTCTACAACCTATGAAGTTCCCAGTTTCCATTTCGCTCAGCCAGTATCTCTAGTTATCCACTGTCATACACCTGGCAGCTCAGACATATCTTTTTCCTCCTCCTTTACCAGAATCAAAATTGGAACCTCCCCTTTACCTGAGTTTTCACTTTTAGATGTTGTAACTCAAAAAGTATTTATTGAGTTGCCAGTTTATGCAAGGTGGACTGTTATGCACTGCATGAGAAGCCAGAATAAATAGGATTTATGGAGCCAGAGAATGTCACATTTGGAGGGGGCTTGGAAAACACCAAGTTCCTGTTCCAAACAAGGAAACTGAGGCTCCTCAGGAGCAGAATTTTAGAGCTGGGATGTGATCTTGCTGTGAACAAGCTTAAAGTCCTTCTAGTGAGACAAAATGTAAATAGAGGGTCAATTAGGCAATTGCATTCTAAGGGTCCCAGGCCTTTGAGACTGGTGGCTAATGAATAACTGAAAGAGAAAACCTGACCTTCAGATGACCATTCATCCTCCTCCTCGTCCTCACCAGCACCTTCCGTAGTAGCTACAATGTGCTACTGTGTGCCAGACACTCTGCTAGTGCCTTCAAAGGAGTCACTCTATTTAGTTTCCTCCATCGACTAAGAGGAGGTTGTGGGTAACTATCTCAAAGACCAGACAGCAGAGATTCTAAAAATTCAGGTTTCAAGGCTCTGGGAGTCAAAAGTTGTGGATTCACATTCTGTTTCTCCACCTTCTCACAGTTGGTATTTCTCAGCTTCTCTGAGCCTCTGTTGACTAGTTCATAGGATGAGAAGATGAGGTAACCTAAGTCATTACCTTGCTATGAGAATCATGCGGTGTTTGCACTCAGGACAGAGTCTGGGCCTCCATAAGTCACCTCATCATCAGCCATTCACATTCAGGTCGCTATGTTGCCATCACCCGTGCTGTAGCTTGTTTTAATAATGACTATAGTGGGCTTGCCTGCAGCTGTACCACTGTGGCATCCGATCCCATCAGATCTTTAAAGCTAAGCAGAGTTGGGCCTGGTTAGTACTTGGATGGGAAACTGCCTGGGAACACCAGGTGCTGTAGGCTTGGGAGAAGGACCCGGCAATCCACCCCCCCAAAAAAAGAGTCATTGAAAACTCTATAAATAGCAGAGAAGCAGTGACAATAGTGTTTTGTCTTTTGTGCATAAGACATCTATGAGTCGGACACCAACTCGACAGTACCCAACAACAACAGCATAGTGGGCTTGAGCTATATCATTAGGAAATAGTAAAATGTAATCTGGAAGAACATAAACACAATGTATTTCAAAGAAGGATATGGCAATCCACTCCCAAGGCAATCCCGAAACAATTTGCCGTTCAAAACCCTGTAAGGGTCACTATGAGTCAGATCCAACTCGATGGCACCTAACAACAACAACAACACCTGGAACAAAATTATCTCTGTGATTATTTTCCTTCTCATGATGGAAAGCATTGATTCCCAGCAGAAGACCCTCAAGTGAAGCTTGCAGTATGTGTGGTTGGGAGGGAGAGCCACTGCCCTACCTGAGGGGTAGACAGAGATGAGCCCTGGAGAGCCCAGCATGGCAATGGAATGTCTTTTAAAATGAGATGTCAGGCAGAACTAGAGTGCTGTGCACTGCTGGTCCATGGGGAAGAGTTAGAGCCTAGGACCGCCTTACGCAGGCAGATGTTAGCACATAGGGACACTATGAGTTGATGTAGGAGGTGTCAGGATGGGCTCTGCATATGTGCTGGAGTGGAGGATGGTTCACGGCCTTCCATGTTCATGGGATCATCAAAGCTCATTTAGAAGGTTAAAAAAGGGCAGGAGAGAAAGAATCAGGGCTATAATGTTGACATTCATTCTTACCTTCATCCACTTATTCTTTTATTAACTTATCTGCTTGATATTTAATGGCACCTCATAGGGGGTGAGCCCAATATAGACACCGAAAACTAACAAGAAGCAAGAATGACATTGTAACCAATGAGATCCCAGGCACTGATGAGGCACTGATTGTTGTTGTTAGGTCCAGTCTGTATCCGACTCATAGCAACCCTACATACAACATGCGAAACACTATGTCAGTGGTTCTCTGCTGTTCATAGGGTTTTCGATGGTGGATTGATTTTTGGGAGTGGGTTGCCAGGTCCATCTCCCAAGCCTACAGCACCTGGTGTTCCCAGGTAGTCTCCCATCCAAATACTAACCAGCCCTAACCCTGCTTAGGTTCCAAGATCTGACGGGATCGGATGCCACAAGGCAATGGCTGCAGGCCTCCAGGCCCCATAGGTGCAATATTTCTGATTCTATGAAGAACCATACTATGTGGGTTTTATTATGACCATTTGACTAAGGGTGGGGAAGGGATGATAACTAGGTCTCAGAGCCATCAAGTGATTTTCCCAAGATCATACCGCTAGTAAGAAATAGTTCTGCCAGGATTTAGCTCAGCCAGTCAATTCAAATATCAGAGGAAAAAGCAAAGGGAAAGAATATCCCTGTTTCCATTCTCAAAATCTCCCAGCTTCTCATTTCTAAGTAGCTGTGGTTAAATTTAGCAGCCTCCAGTTTACATCCCAGGCCAGTCTGCACAGCTGACTGCCAGATTTTAGGATGTCACTCTTTGATTAGGGGTATCAAAACAGGCCACTGTGCCACCCCGGAAGGGCACAAGTGGGGGCTTGATTAGGGAGTGAGTCAGCCAGGAAGCCATGGTGAATGTCAAGTACGAGCATCCCAGAATAGCTTCTCACTGGGCACCAGGCTTCAGTAGCTGCCCCAGGATTACCAGCCTATGAATTGGAGATGGCAAAGAGCTTAACAAGATGGGTCTGAGCCAAAAATAATCCCTGTCTGCTCCAGAAGTCTCCGGGAGAAATGAAAGAGGATTTCAAGTAGAAGCAAATTGGGAACTCGAGAGCGATGAGTTCACTGCAGGTCAGAGGGAGCCCACCCGTGTGGTGCCCACAGCTCAGGCACAAGGCACATTTGTCCTAAGACTGTGTTGGTAATACTGAAAGACACTTTCAAAGATTTTTAATCTGCCAACATAAGATTCTAGGCAAAAAAAAAAGAAAATTAGATGATTCAATTCAAAAGCTAGAGTGTTCACTAATCATGAGGGGCAAGGTGAATAATGAGGGGTGAACATGAGCACTGCACAATGATATGCATGTATGGAAATGTTATGATGAAGCCCTCTAAATTGTACACTAAAAATGTCTAATAAAAAATCACTTAAAACACAGGCTTTCAGACACTAAATACATAAGTAGGGCTCATGAAGTGCTAGGCAAAGGACTTGGCACTGGAGACATAATGATAAATGATGCATCATTAAACAATGAGTTTCCAAAAAATCCGATCACATTGAGCTATATAATATATCATTAGAGCACCTCAGGTCCAATTTAAGAGAAACACAACTCAAAGTGGGTCAAAGGAAACCAAAAAGTCTTGTTTGGTTTTGGTTTTGGTTTTTGTGGTTTTGGTTTTTCCTTATTTATTTATTTATTTATTTATTTATTTATTTTTTGCCTCATGTAACAAAAATCTAGAGTTAGGATGTCTTCAGGTATGGCCTGATCCAGGGACCAAACCAATATCACCAAAACTGTCTCATTTGGTGAATCTCTCTACTCCATCCTCCTCTATCTTGTTTCCATTCTCAACAATATCTTGGGTCTCTTAGACTTTCCTACTCACAGGTCCTGTGTAGTGATACTCCTGGAAAGGTTTCAAGATTAGCTCTGATTGATAATTTTTAATTGTGAAAGCATTGTTTAATGCTGGATGCATAGTTGGAGGTGGAATTAGATATACAGAACTCACATGAACTTTAAGTAAGAGAATAGTAGCTTCTCTAAGGAAAATTATTGTGTTTTTCCAGAGGAAGTTATATGTACATTGTTGTTGTTGTTGTTGTTAGGTGCCGTCGAGTCGGTACCCAACTCATAGCAACCCTCATAGGATTTTCAATGGCTGACTGTTTTGGGGATAGGCTTGGGAGTGGATTGCCAGGTCCTTCTCCCATTTTTGCAGTGCTGGGAATTGAACTCAGGACCTCAGAGACTGAAGCACAGTGCTCTACCCACTGAGCTAAATCCTAGCCCGTATATGTACATTAGATGGGTAAAAACAATAGATGTGCACTACACAGGTAAAACAAGACTGCTCCTGATTTGGAGGCAATCCCAAGTGGCATTTGAATTCTCTTCCTTGCCCTGCCATTAAAGAGCTGAGCAACAACAAGAAGATCCTTTCTCCTTTTAAAGCCTCAGTTTCTCTTCTGAAATGAGATTTTCTTCTCATTTTGAGTCATGCCATATCAGCAAAAGGAAGTCCCAGGGGTTTTATTCCATTCTCTTCATTAAGATTGACCTACTCTGAGGAGGGAACTCCTCCCCAGTAGTCTCTGGAGTGCTCCCAACTTGAGGGGCTCATTTTCTGGCACTATATTTGACAGTGCTTCTCTGCTATTCATAGGGTTTTCAGTGGCTAGTAGTTTTGGGAGAAGGCTGCTGCATCCTTTTCCCTAGTCTGTCTTAGTCTGGAAGCTCACCTGAAACCTGTCCACCATGGGTAGCCTGTCTGATATCTGAAATACTGGTGGCATAGCTTTCAGTGTTACAGTAACACAAACCCCCACAGCACAAGCTGACAGATACAGGCACAGGGGGTTCAATATAGAATTTAGACATCAGACAAGCATGCACCTGCTTGTTAGGGAGAAGCACTACCCTGAATCCTCCCTGGATAGTCCTGTAGCCTCCTTTGTTAAGGACATTGTGGAAGTGGTATATTTTTTGAGTACTTGGTAGGTGTTGTACCAGGTGCAAGGGAAATATCAAAGAAAAGAAGAAAACAAATCAAGGGTACCTTCTCAAGTTAGTTACCACTGTGAGAAAGCAGAGCTGAATTCTATTGGAGAACCCTGGGGGACAATATACATATGCTGTGAACTTAGACCACCAAAGGCATTTATCTACTTCTTCAACCTTTGTCTGAAGACTGTTCCCAGATAGTACCCATGGACTAATACTTCCAGCCTGCCCTGCCCAGGTGGCCAGAGAGAGGCTTCAGGCAAGAATTAACAAGTTCCACTATTAGAAATGTGAAGTGATTAAGCAATAAGGGGCACAAGTGTCTGTTACAGTGTCTGGTTTCATGCTTTCCACGTGCTCCAGGTGCCATGAACAGGAATTCTTCCCATCACAGAGTGGATAGTCTAGCAAGGAGGAGAGATGTATCCAGACATTGCAGCAGAATATTATAAGCAATAAAAATTATATAGGAAACATGAAGTTACATAAAAGGAATGCTGCCTTTGTTGGATGAGTCCCCTCCCCTATACTTATGCTGAAACTTAATATGGTGGCATTCAGAAGTGGGGGCTTTGGGGAAGGAACTATGTCATGAGCACCCTATACTCATGAATAGATTTATACCTCATAAAGAGTCTGGAGGGAATGAGCTTAGGCCTTTTTTGCCCTTTTGGACCTTCCCCCAACAGACAATACAATGTTCAAGGCACCATACTGAAAGCAGAAAGCAGCCCTTACCAGAAAACTGAACATGCTGGAGACTTTATCTTGTACTTGCAATCTCCAGAACTGTGAGAAACAAATTTCTATTACTTATAAATTTCTCAATCTCAGATATTTTTGATACAAATACAAATGGGGTAAGACAGATGTTTATCCAATGTTGGGAATAGATGGAATCATGAAGCCTTCTCAGAGAGGGGACTTCTCAGTTGAAATCTTCAGATTGATCACCCATCCTCACTCATGCGCAGACTAGCAAAAATTCCATTATCTTCCATGCCCTCACTCATGCTCAGATTAACCACTCACCCTCATTCATGCCCAGATGACCAAAAACTCCAATTTTTGTTGATTCGTTTGAGTTATGGGCTAAACTATTCACCCCAAAGGAATTCTTTTGTTAAGTCCTAACCTCCAGTAACTTAGAATGTGACCTTATCTGGGAAGAAGGTCTTCACAGCAATAACTAGATTAAAATGAAGTCATTAGTTTACTGGCACTCTTAAAAAAGGAGGAAATGTGGAGAAAAATCTGCACACAGGGAGAACACTCGCCTAAGGTTCAAGTTATGCTTCCACAAACCAAAGAACTACCAGAAGCCAGAAGAGAGGTCTAACAAGACCCTCTCTCTTGGGACCTCAGAGGGAACCAACCCTGATTCTACCTTGATTCCACAGTTTTAGCCTCCAGAGCCATGAGACAATAAATTCCTGTCCTCCAAGCCACCTAGTTTGCAATACTTCATTACACCAGCCTTACCAAACTCCATTTTTCTGTCTTCCCCTAAATTATTTGAGAATTTCAAGGTTTATCCATTGTTTTATTGATTTTTCTAGACTTAATAAAGTGATGGAAAAAATAATAATGTAAATTAAACTTAAAAGTGTATCTTGTGCATTGTTGTTGTTAGGTGCCACCGAGTTGGTGTCTGACTCATAGCGACCCTACATACAACAGGCAAAACACTATTGTCCTACTTTTTTGCTATTCGTAGTATTTTCAAAGGCAGATTGTTTCAGGAGTGAGCTGCTGAGTCCTTCTTCCAAGCCTCCAGCACCTGGAGTTTCCAGGCAGTCTCCCACCCAAGTACTAACCCGGTCTGACCCTGCTTAGTTTCTGAAATCTGATGGGATCAGACACCACAGTGGTACAGCTGCGGGCATTTTGTGTGTAGGCATTAAAAAAATCATATATAGAAGAAATATTCTTCCAGTATTAAAAAACTATTATCTTAACCTTCAGCCCACCCTCATCCTGCCTTCATCCTTCCACCAACCTGCTTTCATCCATGCCTCTGCCTGCCTGCCTGCATCCACTGGATCTTCAACTTCTCCTCCTCAACCAACAGATAGAGTGCTTCGAGAGGAAATCCTCCGAGAGCCAAGCTCAGGGCCTCTGAAGCAGCAAAGACTGTGGACCGGACAAGCAACGACACCCGGGAGTCCCTGCCTTAGCAGCAGGATTACAGCTGAGTGCCTACCTCCCCCATCTCCCTTCCCTGCCCCAGCCTTCTACCACCTACCCCTCCCCTATCCCTATAAATAAACCTCCCTTGTTTTTACTCCTGTGCATGACACTATGTTCCCCAGTTTCAGTCTCTCATGAGGTGCAGTATTGGGGTATCCAGTTGTAACACACAATGCAGAGGGTCACAGGTTCGAGCCCAGCTTTCCCCAAAAAGCAACAATGCACACTGACTGCCTCATCCCCAGAAACGTAGAGCCCTTCAGACAAAAGAGAATTGGGAAGAGCACCCCTGATCAAGCCATCAAAGAAGTCTTTATAACTCTACGCCTTTATCTCATTCATATGACCAAGAAAGGCCTCTCCATGTGATTCTTCCCAGGGTATGAAAAAAAAATCTTTCTTTAGTAAATCACTGCTTCTACCACGAGGAAAAGGGAAAGGCAAATCTCAAGTGTCAGATTCTCTGCATTTTTGAAATGGTAATTAATATTATTTAAGTCTCCTCTCCCCATTTCTTTGACACAAGGGCAAAGCATATAACAGAAGTTATTGCTGTTGCCTAAGCATATACAAAGTCCCCTGGAATAAAAGGAAAAAGCACTCTCTCAAATCTGCCTGAGGGTGCTCAGATAAAGTGCCGCAAATATTGAGGAGGGTGAAATTCCCTAGAGAGCACTCTCTAGCCATAGTGCAGAAATGTCAGGGACAGGATGTGGTAGGAAGAATAGGAACTACAGAGGAAAGAAGACTGGCCAGATATCCTTGCTGGAAGAGGATGTGGCTGGAAGCTGTAAGAGCAGAACATACTAGGTGGAGATTTCTCTCCTCCAGGTGTCTTCAAGTGCTCTTCTTTTTTTCTTTCCCTAGTACTGAAGGATGGGTGATTCCCAAGGCAATTCCGAAACAATCAGCCATTGAAAACCCTATAAGGGTCACTATGAGTCAGACATGAGGCTGGGATTTAGCTCAGTTGGTAGAGCACTGCTCTGCAGTCTCTGAGGTCTCGAGTTCAATTCCCAGCACTGCAAAAATGGGAGAAGGATGTGGTAAACCACTCCCAAGGCAATCCCGAAACAATCTGCTATTGAAAACCCTATGAGGGTTGCTATGAGTTGGACACGACTCGACAGCACCTAACAACAACAACAACAGTACTGAAGGGTTGAACCCAGGGTCTTGAACATGCTTGGCAAGTGCTGTACCACTGAGCTGCATCTCTAGCCCCTTTTTTTACCTTGCATTTTTAGACATGTCTCACTAAGTTGCACAGGCCACCTCTGGCCTCAAACTGTTGTTAGGTGGCACCTAACAACAACAATGCACAAGATACACTTTTAAGTTGATTAAGTTGATTTAAGCCTTGCTGTCTTCCTTGGTCTTCCATATGACTAGCCTGGCTCCTCATCCCCATCTCTCCTAGCTTTCTCATAGTTGGAGGGAGCAGGGGAACTGCTCAAAGGCTACAGGCCAGAGGTGGCCTGGCCTCAAACTCCCAATCCTCCTGTCTCTGCCTCCCAAATTGCTGGGATGACAGGTGTGCACCATGGCACCTGGCTGCAAGTGCTCCTCTTACCTCTCCAACCCTCACATCAACCCTTCTCCTGCCTTCCTCCCATGCCTGACATCCCTCTCTAGATGTCCTCTGTCTCAGGATGCCTTTCTTAGCTTTTAACTTTCTAGTTCTGGGTCAATCCCTCTCCCATAAGCTCCTTAAGCATCCTGTATTCCTTCCTCTCTCAGTGGATTGAAGGTACTCCCTTGAAATGTCTCTCCCTCCCCAAGAATGCAAGTTCCTTAAATGCAGGCCTTGTCTCATTAACTCTGTTACTCTCCTGCGTACCACATGCCTGGCCTTAGTAAGTAGAAGCTGAAGGAACCTAAGCCCACAAGTTCCTACTACCAAAGCTTACCCACCCCAGAAGATGCTGCTGTGCTAGAATCAGAGGGAACCATCATAGTTGCCCATGGCCTTGGGCTCTTCTCACAAGCTCTCTCACACTTTACACCTTGTATGCTCCCTGCACCTCACACCTGGCCTTGCTGTCTTCCTTGGTCTTCCATATGACTAGCCTGGCTCCTCATCCCCATCTCTCCTAGCTTTCTCATAGTTGGAGGGAGCAGGGGAACTGCTCAAAGGCTACAGGTACATCTGGATTCCTATCCTTTGGTCAGGAAAGCATCACGGTGTTCTAGGAAGAACATTGGATCTGGAGTCACAAACTCTATCCTGCTCCACTTCCTAGCTAGATGGCTATGGAGCAATCATTTTAATGGCCTGAGTGTTAGTTCCCTTATCAACCAAATAGACACAATAATCCCTATCCAATTCACAGGCTTCTTGGTAAATTCCAATGCATGCTGCATATCTATTGTTTTATAAATGTAAAGTGTCATTTATTCATGTGGTGTTGAAACTCATTGTAAAGAAAGCACTGTAGATGAGAATCTTATAAATATTTGATAGGAGCCCGAGAATATTTCATCTTCCACTTTCCTTTTACAATCCTTCGGTTTCACAAAGGATATTGGTATGGATCATTCTTCAGACTCAATGAGCTTATCACATATAAATCCATGATATTGAAATAGCATTGCAAAACTAGACCTCGAATCACCATGCTAGATTTGGTGCCTGGCCTGAAGTGTTAGTAATATGAGCCAATTCAATTAAACAAAGCCCAAATGTCACCCTTTCTCAAAATCTCTAATTCACTTCTCTTCTACAAATTCTGGAAACTTTCTCATACTCCTCTTAATTCACTCCCAATTCTGGCCTCCTAGGAATCTAGTTTCCCTGAGGTGACTAGTATATTAAAAATATAAAAACAGATCAAGGTAGAACAAACTGAAATAAAAATGTCATTTCTATTTCATTTACTATACTATGTACAAGTAGGAGTTGTAGACACTGGATGAGAAAGCTACCTCTCACCAACAGGGTCCTAATGTCACAAATTTAATCTTCATTTCACCTGGGAACTCTAAGTCCCAGCACCAAGGAACTTAATGAAGCTGACTTCATTGATATCATAAGCAGGGCTCCAGACCTGGCTCCCCTTTTATACTGTCTATGTGGCTTTGAGCAAATCACTTACCCTCAGGTTCTTCATCTGTACAGTGGGAAGAAATAATCATTCTTAGCTGAGAAATTTATTGCAGTAGCCAAATGAGATAATACTTGGTGAATGCCACATACAAGGAAATGATTTATAAATGTTAGCTCTTATTATTACTATTACTATTATTATTATTATATTTCAGGATCTTAGGTTCAAATTTTTGTGCTACTCAATGCCATGACATAGGCAGCTATAGCAACCTCTCTCCACAGAGTTCCAATGGCCACATACTGGATATTATCCCTATCTCCCTGGGTTGGAAGACTTCTCTTTCCTTTTTGTATTTGTTCTGTAGTCATTGATAGTCAGACCTCATGTTCCTAAGGCATTAGAGTACTCATTGGTACTCATTACTCTCCCATGAATATTCTGAACACCTCAAGAATAAGGGCTCATCTCTCTCCTCTTTGTATTTCCAATGTTTCACAAAAAATATAGCCCATCACTGATGTTTACTATCTAAGATAATAAAACATAGTAGCACTGATTAATCTCTATCTTGTTCAGAACAGCCAGTGGATAACACAGGAGGCCAAGGTAACACTCAATGAATTTCCAGTGTGTCAAATATGGCACCATGCAAGTTATGAGTGCTGTGTTCTTTACTCTCTTTATCAGTAAAGAATATATTTCAGTACATACATGAACCAATGAAGAGCAGCTTATATAAACAAGGTTTCTTTTTCCCATTTCATATGTTTGAAATTTCTGCCTTTATTCGACTATGATGATGCCATATAGGCCCTATAGTGTGCTGTCTTTACCTTCTGCCATCCTTAGCCTTGTCTCCCTGCTTGCAAGATAGTTGCTGCATCTCCAGGAAACTTCCACATTCAAGGCAGAACAACAATGCACCAGTCCTTTCTGTCTGCCTCCTTCATTTCCAGAAAATCAAAACCAATTCCCAGAAACCCCCAGTAGAACTCCACCTAAGCCCCATTCACCAGCCCTAGCATGTGGGAGGCTCAGGAAGCTGTGAAAAAAATAAGCAAATTTCTTACCCACAAAAGAGGAGAATGGATATTAAGGAGGATTCAAGTGTGTACACCACACTCCACAAAAACTTGCTGAAGGTGGCATTACTGCCTCTATTTCCCAAATGCTGAACACAAAGCTCAGGAGAAAATCTGCATGTGCAGTTCAAACAGCTGGCCGACAGAAAGCTGGCATTCAGCACTAGGTACATTGACGGTGAGTCCCAGGCTCTTCCATGTAATCCACATTAAAAATAGACAACCAAGATGATCTAATTTATGTTTACATGTGCTTAGAACAAGCAACCCTTCAGCTTACAATTTCCCTACTTTCTAGGAAGAGGTTATTTGCCAAAGGAGGCAAACTCATGACCCTCCTGCCATGGGCATCAATTGAGGAACAAATTAGCTGGTGCCCCTGTTTTCTGTATGTTTTATAAACCAGTCTTATCTTTAGCAAAATGCCATTTTGGCGTAAATCACTACTAAATATGTTCCACCTAAATTTTGAGAGTTGAAATGAATCACAATGAAGTTTTAAGAATTGTGCAGGACAAATAAACAATCTACAGTGACAAAAATAAAAACTTAATCCTGCTCATTTCAAGGCAAACTTGGATGAATCCATTCAGCTGGAACCTCCCAACAGCTTAGAGCAGCAAAATTCCTTTGAGGCCTTTCTAATCCACTCTTAATTTCTGAATAAAATTAATAACATGAACACCTTGGAGTTACAAGCTGCCTTCCTTCCTAAGGGTATAAGGTTATTTATCAAATACATTCTGCATCTGTCTTTACCAAAGCCAGATGCAATTTATACAGATAGGAATAATTGCAGATAGAGGAATTAAGACACAGGGAGGTAGAGTTACACAGGAAAGGAAAGAGCAGATACTGGTTAAGATTAGCATTGCCTTTCCTCTTGCAAATTTTTATTAAGCCCCCTTCCAACCAAAGGACAAACTCTTGATTTATCTACTCTAGAGGTTCTCATCCTCAGCCTCTTACTTGCTATTGCTTTGGCAAGCAGAATGGACAGGAAGTCTCAAATTGTTATCCAGCAGCACCTGGTCAAGGACCCTATGCATAAGTTGGTCTATGGAGTATATTGACTCCTTCCCTTTGGTTTAAGTCTCTCACCCTGAAGAGGAACATTTCATTGACCTAATCTCCTCTTGAAAGCCTGCAGCTGTAGCCCTGTGGCATCCGATCCCGTCAGATCTCAGAAGCTAAGCAGGGTCGGGCCTGGTTAGTACCTGGATGGGAGACCGCCTGGAAACACCAGAAGCTGTAGGCTTGGGAGAAGGACCTGGCAACCCCCTCCCAAAAATCAATCTGCCATTGAAAACCCTATGAACAGCAGAGAAACACTGACAATAGTGTTTCCCCTGTTGTACAGAGGGTCGCTATGGGTCGAATACTGACTCGACGGCACCTAACAACAACATAACAATCTCCTCTTTAAAAGTTCTCCCTCTATAAGGAATTTCACACTCTGTAGAGAATGGGTAGAAATGTCCTCTGCCTGCACTTTCCTCAAAAGGTAGAAGTATGGGAAAAAGTGCCTACCTTGTCCAACAGAATGAGGAATATCAGCAAGAAGAATTCTTCCCACCTTCTCCATTTGTCATTATACTGTCCTCATAGCATAGTGGAAAGAGTATACGCTTTGCCAAAGGACAAAACTGAGCTCAAGTCCTGGTCCTGATTCTTCTAGCTATGCAGTCCCTAGCTAGGCTGTTTATAACCTTTCTTTGTGCCAAATGCCATGTCTATTAAAGGATAGGTCATATAGCAAGGCTTATAGAGAGGTATTGTAAAGATTTCCTGAGATCATTAAGGAAAAGCCTATTAGGCATTTGGTGCAATTACAAGTATCTCATTGAAAAGTGAGGTGCAGCTGCTATTATCTACTAAACTATGCCCTCAAAGGCTAAGAAAGGGCCTCAAACTCCAGGATGAGGATTTCTAGGCTTTGGGTTGAGGATCTCCTGGTTGGATGAGCTAAAGTAAGTACAGGTCAAAATAAATCATCCTAGAAAAGGATGAATATTTGGCCCTGGATGGAAATAAGAGATGAAAACAGAGTGAACTTAGACCTGGAAGGAGGTAGTCAAACTCCAGAGAAATGGCTGGGAGTTAAACCGATTCAAAATGCCTTTCTCCTTTCTCCACCGAATCCCTAGTTTTCCTGAACAATGCCCCAGCCCTTTCATTTAAGACATCTCTATCAATATCTCCTAGATGGACCTGAACTGACTCTTGAGGAAATACAGATGACTAAAAAATCATTAAAAACACCCAGTGGCTTGGGAGGCAGAGGCAGGGGGGTCACAAGTTTGAGACCAGAGGCAGTCTGCATAACTTAGCAAGACCCTGTCTCAAAAAAAGTAAAAAAATGGGCTGAGGGTGCAGCTCAGTGGTACAGCACTTGCAAAGCATGCAAGCACGAGGCCCTGGGTTCAGCCCCCAGTACCACAAAAACAGCCTCCCTATCCCTTAGAACATGGGAAATAGGAACTCAAATACTGTAACTCAAGAGGGCTTAAAGTGGGGAAAGAGGTGGCCAGAATGCATTCTAAACAAACATGCATTTGTTTGCTTACAATTGTAATCTTGAATGTAGATAATTCTTCAGCTATGTCTCAAGACATAAATAATTCAAATTACAGTTTTTCTTTTCTTTAATGAAAAGTACAACATACATTATTTTTCTATAAAGATAGCATACCAAAAAAAAAAAAAAAACCACAAGCAAGAATCAGATTCTTAGTTTGGGAAATAAAACAGATAAGGGGCAAGGGAGTTTGTCTGAGGACTTTCACAGTTAATGACTGACAAAACTGAATTGAAATTCTGAGGCTGCAGCTCCTCTCCCATCTGACTCCACACTGAGTGCCAACTAAGGCAACATCTTACAGAATGCAAGTTTATTCTTCTCTCTCCTCACTCCCTTGACACACTTAAATGACTCCAAATAAAAATGTCATTTAGATCAAAATCTTAAAGATGTATCAAGACATCTAAAATTGCACACAGATCAAAATATATGAAGCAATATATTTCCTGGATCCCCCCAAGACTGTCATCAAAATAATAAAGAAGCCATGTCCCACCTCCCACACAAACTCTACCATAATCACAACACAGTTATATTTTTGCCTTTGCCAAATTGGGACTTGTGAAATTATGAGCAGAAATGAGTGTTCTGTCAACCTCTGGGGTTTCTGAGACAGAAGTTTATATTATTTGGGCAAGAGAGGTTGGGCACCCTGGGCTTGAACTTAACCAACAAATGGCCAAAGGCTAAACTTCTTTCCTTTGCCCTCTGTGTCCAGACATAATTCCACTCAGCCTACTACTACTACTACTACTACTACTACTACTACTACTACTACTACTACTATTACTACTACTACTTCTACTACCACTACTACTACTACTACTACTACTACTACTAAAGATGTCACATTGAAGACAAAGGTGCCCCTAACTCTTGTCATGGTATCTTTAGTCTCATGGTATGGTTGTGAAAGCTGGGCAATGAACAAGGGAGAAAGGAGATTTGATGCTTTTGAATTATGGTACTAGAGATGAATATTGAATATGCCATGGGCTGCCAAAAGAACCAACAGATCTGTCCTAGAAAAAGTGCAACCAGAGTGCTTCTTGGAAGCAAGGATGGCTAGACTATGTCTTAAATATTTTGGACATGTAGTCAGGAGGGACCAATCACTGAGGAACGTCATCATGTTTGGGAGAGTGGTAAGTCAAGGAAAGAAAGGAAAAACCTCCACTAGGTAAACTGGTACAGTGCCTACAACAATGGGCTTAAACATAAATAAGATTGTATGCCTGGCACAGAATCAGACAGTATTTCATTCTGCTATACATAGGATCGTTATGAGTGAGACCCAACTCAATAACACCTGACAACTAGGAAAGTGTTCCCTAATTCTACCGGCCAAACTATAACAGATAGATAGATACTTGATAGATAGATAAATGTTGTTGTTGTTGTTGTTAAGTGCTGTCGAGTCGGTATCCAACTCATGGTGACCCTCATAGGGTTTTAAATAGCTGATTGTTTCGGGATTGCCTTGGAAGTGGGTTGCCATGTCCTTCTCCCATTTTTTGCGGTGCTGGGAATCGAACTCAGGACCTCAGAGACTGCAGTGCAGCGCTCTACCAACTGAGCTAAATCCCAGCCCAGATAGATAGATAGCCTTCCCTATTCCAGACAGCCCACCATCCACTACTGGTATCTTCCAAAGGTCTTGTTTAAACAGCAGGGGATGCTGTGGAATAATGAAAAAGGAGGGGTATTAAAATCAGAAAAAGTAGGCTTATATTCTTGGCACATTACTCACTCATATGAATTTAACAGTCTTACTGTCACAGAGATTCAGGCAGTGGGCATGCCTGCAAATGTCCCCACTTGATGTTGAACTCCTGGTGATGTGATGAGACAACCCAACCCCTCAACGTTTGATCAACAAGCCATTTGATGACCACAGAGGAAAGAATATGATTCCTGACTGTTGACTGAACACTTTATATGATACCATTTGATAACTGAATAATGAAAGTGGATCAAAGAGGAGCAAGGAAGAACACAGGAGTCAAGTCTCATAACAGCATTGTCTGTGAGCACTGCAGGAATGGACACATAAAGCACTGGAAATGAGGAGGACCTGAATCTGGTGCCTGCTTCAGTTTGGAATTTCATGAAGAAAACTGGAAACCGTGGGAATGTCTATGGCTTCCACCTGGGCACGGACAGCAGAAGGAGCCACTCAATAACCTCAGTGCTCTTGCACTAAAGAGGTGCATCCTCATGCTGCAAAGAGACATGGGGCTGACAAGCAGGATGGGGCAGGGAAAGGAAGGTGGCTCATTAAGGGCCATGCTTTAATTGAGTTCCCTCAGTCTGAAAGCTGTGAGGTCATCCAGGACCCAGCCAATGTCTTAGCCCCAATGAAGTCCAGTCTGTAAAAGTTCTCATCAGACAGGCTAGATCCCTTGATGATCACTGAGATGTTGAAGAGGAAGGATAAAGGTACGTTTGTCATGATAATGAAGTCCTATATAATGGTATAAGAAAACAAAGTCGAAAGAATAAAGAAATACTTGGGTTATTTTTATACTTAAAGCCTTTAAAAATTGCTCAAGTGATAGAAAACTATGATACAGGGTTTATACCAATCTTGTAAGAAATCCCAATCCTCTTAACAAGAATATTAAGTTACATGAGTCAAAAGACATTAGGGCATGAACCTATAAACAGGTTTCTATTTGAACAAGGATCCAATTTCTCAAGTTTTGAAATGAATGATGTTGGGGTCCAAAAACTTTTCCCAAACACTTGTCACTTATATCATAAACTCCTTTCACTGAAAATGAGCTCTTCAGCAATACAGAGAATGTATTTCTCCCCCCAAATTTAAAATCAGTATGTTAACATATTCACTTATATAAAATTACATATACTGAGTACAAAAATACATTTTTCCATAAATGAAAAATCAAATAACATTGCCTAAGGAACAAGGAATCACATCAAAGAACTACCATCTAGTTGAAAGCTTAACAGTAAGAATACCCTTATATCCTTATATAAGCATAAATAATTTCAGGACACACACATTCTCTCTCTCTCTCTCTCTTTCTTTCTCCCTTCTCCATTCTCTCTTCTCTCTTCTCTCTCTCCCTCTCCATTGATCAGGGTTTGACTGAGAAATTCTTACATCTCTTTCCTTAGTTCTTCCTTTGCTATACTTTGGGTAGCTGAATAACTATGTTCCTGGGCCATATTATCACTTTGCTAGTTGTTGCTGGGTGCTGTCAAGTTGAGTCCAACTCATAGCTACCCTCATAGGGTTTTCAATGGCTGTTTTTGGGATTGCCTTGGGAGTGGGTTGCCACGTTCTTCTCCCATTTTGCAGTGCTGGGAATCGAACTTGGGACCTCAGAGACTGTAGAGCAGCGTTTTACCAACTGAGCTAAATCCCAGCCCATATTGTCACTTTAGAGTTATGTTAATGCTTTAAATTAGATATTCACCCAGTGTAAAACAGCTTATATTTGTTTTCTCTCATTAATTACATATTGATTTCCCAGTTGAGGTCTCAGAGGCAACCTTATGTTCATTTTTCCAGATCATGGCACCTGAAGCTACTTTAGGAATTGACCGTGGAGTGGAAGTCTAAATCAAGAGGCTGAAGCAAAATGCTGCTGACCATGGTCCTGAACATCTTCCACACTAAGATGTGACTGTTTCCAGGGAAATTCAAACTTGTCTAATAGAAACTAAAGTCAAGGGGAAGAAAAATAAAGCATGAAGCAGCAGTGGGGTTGAAGTCACTAAGAGAAGAACAGCCACTGCTGGATTTTCAGCGAGGCTTGTTGCATATATTTTCATTTATCAAGAAATAATGAAAATACCAATAATTAACTTTAGTGGAGATTCAATGACTGCTCTGCTAGGTACTTGGGTAAGCATTTCATTTTCATCACTTCTGAAGCACTTACTCCCAATTATTTTCATTTCATTTATGAGGAAACTGAGGCTTAGAGAAGTTAAATAATTTTCCATAGGTCAGATGTTGTTGTTGTTAGGTGCCATCCAGTCAGTGTCCAATTCATGGAGACCCTACATACAACAGGTGAAACAGGATTTTTAGTACTTCTCAGCTATTCACAAGGTTTTCAGTGGCTGATTATTTGTTGGGAGTGGGTTGCCGAGTCCTTCTCCCAAGCCTACAGCACCTGGTGTTCTGAGGTGGTCTCCCATCCAAGCATATTGTTGTACTCATAACTAAGACTTACTGTAAGGAAAGAATACAAAGCACAATCAGGAAAGGAAAACATACATGGGACAAAACCCAGAGGAAATTGGGCTCAAGGTTTCAAGTCTTCTCCCTGTGGAGCCATGGAGGACATGCTTAATTTCTCCAGGAACAGGTTTTGATGACATGTGTGAAATGTTGCCCACCAAGGAAGCTGAGTAGAGACTCAGTGTCTAGGGTTTCTACTGAGGAATGGTCATGTAGGCATTATTTCCTAGCATGTACCAAAATCCCAGGCTTCCAGAGATAAAACATGTTCAGCATTGTTTGTACAAATTAAGGATCTACCCTAATCACTTATGGGAAGTGTTATATCAGTACAGGGGAATTATTTATCAGCGAACTTTCAAGATGCCAGATAAGGAAAATCTTTGCCAGCAAGGCTTTATAAGGATGATAGCCACATCATTTCTGCACGGGGGAGACACTGACATAACTGGCTGAAAAACATTATCCCCAGACACAAGAGAATGTTGCAAGTTTTGTGCATGCAAAAGTGCAGTTGCAGCTGTGCTGTCCTTGACCTCCTCGAGTTAGTGGATAATTACAGGGCCCTGGGGATCTGCTTCTACTGATTAAGAAGAGTCCAGCTGCATCACAAGCAGATGTATCGCAAAAGCTGTGATTATTGGGATGGTTATAAGACGATGAAGCCTGTGGCGAAAAAAAACAATCTTAATTACCTGTAAACTACATCTCATAAAAGAAACACTTACAAATCCAATCCAGTTTTGTCATTGATTTATATCTGAATTGCAGAACTTTCTGTGGTAAAGCAGAACCAGTATAAAAGTTTTCAAAATCTAGTCTTAATTACTTATTAGTTAGTGAGTTTAGATAGGTCACTCTGGGTCTCACAATGTTTGGATTTTAGAAGGAAGAGGTGTTCATGACCATGGAGTTGGAGTAATCACAGTCTTACGGTCTTGCCATTAGTCCATACAAGGACCTTGTTATGTCATCTTCTAACTTTTCCCCCAGTTCCTGTTTCCCCCCATTCTCATTACACCAGCTATTCATTCATGACTGTGCTTGGGACATGTCTGTAATAAATCTTTATCCAAACTTCCTCATTGTAAGATGGATAGAATAATATTGTCTTACTGACCTTATTATATTTTGGGAAGTTAAAGTAAGTTGTGTCTAAAAACATTCAACAGGGTCACCAAGTAAATATCAAGTATCTTATTTGTTAACTGTAATTGTGTTCAGCTGAAAATAACTCCTAACATTTTTGGTTTAGTTTCTTTTATCAATGCCTCCATCTCTCCTGGCCTGACACAATATAGGACCAGAAATTTTGGGTTAATGCCTGTTATGCACTGAACTGTGTTTTCTCCAAAAAAGGTAAGTTGCTGTTGATAGGTGCTGTCAAGTCAAGTTGGACTCATGGAAAATACAAGTCCTAATTCTTGGTACCTATGAATGTGACTTTGTTAAGACATAGAGTCTTTTCAGATATAATCAAGTTAAGATGAGGTCACACTGGATTAGGGTGGGCCCTAATCCAATGACCAGTGTTCTTACAAGAAAGAATTTGCCCACAGAGACCTAGAAGCAACACACAGAGACATGGTCATGTGAACAAAAAGGCAGAGATTGGAGTTATGCAACTATGAGCCAAGGAACAGCAAGGATTGCCAGCACCCACCAAAGCCAAGAAGCAAGAAAGGTTCTTTTCCTAGAGCATTCTGAGAGAACATCCTTCTCCCAATATGCTGAATTTGGACTTCCATGCTCCAGAACCGTGAATCAATAAGCTTCTGTTGTTCTAAGCCGCTCAATTTGTGGTTCCTTTTACTGAAGCCCTGAAAAAATAGACCAGCCCATCCCCACCAGAAGATCACTTAGTGATTTTGGCCAAGTTACTCTCTCAGGCCCAAGTGTGCATATTATGGTTCAGAGGTAAAATGACACATGGATGTGTCTTGGGTTATGGAACTCCTCGGTTATGGAAATGTACTGTAGGGTCAGAGCCATACCTCAGGAATGGCCAGGAGAGGAATGTGCTCACTAGTGTCCAAAGAATATGGCTGAAATGCCATACTTTCTGTTTCATGAGTGAGAAAATCAAGGCTGCATGTGGCGAAATCCTTCAGCTCTAGTTACACATTAAGTTAGCAGCAGAACCAGGGAGAGCTCAGCTTCTGAGTCAGGCTTTCTTCATCACATGCAGGAAGCCTATTTCTGTATTGCCCACAACATGAAGAAGGTATACAGAATGAAGGCAAAACAACCTGTTGCTTAGGGGGGTTGGGAGAGAGCCTGAGCCAGGGGACCTTTGTGAATGCAATGAGTCATTTCCCTCAAGTCAGTGTCAGAAAAAAGGGGAGAGGCATCGCTCAGGGTTCTCATTGGTGGGTTCACTGTGGTGGAAGAGCAGACCCTGCTCTCTCATTGATTTTAATGTCAGCTCAGTTTGGATGGATTTATGACCGACCAGTACAAAGGGTGATTTGAGTTACAACTTGGCCTAGACTTGCTCAGAAGGCAAGGGTAGAATGTTTCATTTTCCAGACTGCTGACTTCCTTTGTAACTCTCCTTCCTTGAAAATATAAGTAAAGATGAGACATTGAAAAATGATCCTGAGTATCTTGGTGATTGAACCCTACTTGGAATTACAAGTATAAATGCCAAATGATTTAAAAATAAAATCCTGAGAAAGCCTGTGTGGTGTCAAGGAAAGAACCCCAGCTCACGGGACAGGGAGTGCTGCTTGGCATCCCACTCACTAAGATATACTGGAAGTTATTTCCACAACCTGGGTCCTGCCTCCTAATCTGTAAAACAAGAGCATCTCAGGGGAAAGGCCTCTCACAGGGACTCTGGTGCCACCAGAGTTGAAGTTCTGACTCCAATACTTACCAGCTCTGTGACCTTGAACAAATCACTCTGTGCCTCTGCAAAGTTTTAGCAAAAGCTTAATTGGCAAAAGAGATGCACACCTGTGGTTGAAGAAATATGTTCTACTCATTGTTCGTAATCCAAGTTTTGGTTCCCATGTGCTCATCTGTGTCTTCAGTAGAGGGAGAAGGAGAGGACAGCATCCTCAGAGCCTATATAAAGTCACTTAGCTCGATACTAGGTAAGGATGATCAGTTAATGTCCTACAGTGGATGGTGGATGGTTGGACAGTGGCTTTCCGATTGGCTGGCCCCACCCATTAGTGAAACACGTTGAACAGATTGCCAGATAGTGACTACTCAGATCAGCCAGACCCTCCCACTGGAAGGAACAAACAAAGGGTTGGAAAGAGTGATCAAAAAATGACCCTTGGTTTCCTCTGACATCATTCCTTCAAGGGAAGGAAGTGTAAACTCTTTCTTCACTCTTCCGTACACAAACAGCTTGGTTCCTTGTGACAAAATAATGAATATTCCTTACATTATATGTAATTTAAAGCAAGTAACTCTATTGCAGGTTTTATCTGGTGACAATGGAAATCTGTTTATTGATGGTCCTGTGGGCTGTATACCAATGGTTTTAGGCTTAACTGGATCTGAATTCTAATCCAAATTTACTTACTAACAAAGTGAACTGGGAAAGTTAATTGACCCCTCTATTTCTCTGCTCATCTATTAAAAAAAAGAGGCAATAATATATTCTATTGAATATATATTTTGTGGGGATTAAATGAAATAGTCTTCACTATAAGAAGAATTTAACACAATGCCTGGAATATATAAGTGACAATAAATTATAACCATTATTATCATTTTATTAGGAAATCTCTCAGAGATCTTAAAATACATCTATTTTACCTCTACTTTGCATGCAGAAGAATGACTGATGGCCCTTTATTTCATTATCTAGCCACCCTAACTATCTCAAATTATAAGGTTAACATTTTATTTCCTTTACAGCCAACCCAGCTTTCTTCTGTTTCAAGAGATACCTATTGCTTTAAGACATTTTAAAACTCTTGTACTCGGCAAGAATAAAAAGATTCTCAGGACCCTGGACATAAAACTTCATATTATTGAAAGCAATGATTATACCCCTCTAGGGTAGCCCTGCCTTAAAGACAAAGTTCCAAATGTCTAGGGAAAAATAGGCCAATCTTTTGTGATAAAAGATTTAGATTTTGTACCGAGAGCTTGAAATTACTATAGAATTCTTGGCTGGAATATTTTTCTATCTTAGTAATCTATATCAAAGAAGTAAAAGAGGAAAATGTTTGAATGCAGCACAAGGATGTCTCCATTACCCATTCTATATTAGTGGAAACTTGAAAATAATCCAAAGGCCTGGAAATAACATATCAATGTGGCTATAATGTGTTAATTAACAGGCCAGCCAACTACAACAGAGCTAACTCTCTAAATTCTCTACAGTGTGTCCATGGCTGCCAGCCCAACTCATTTGTTTATTCATTCAGTCTTTCCACTACCCAAATATTTTTAATGCATATTCCGTGGGAGACACTATGCTTAACATTGGGAATAGAATAGTAAATAAGACATTATGATCCCTGCCTTAAAGATCACAGTTACTATCAAAGTAACTAGGAAACTAATTAAATATGTAATTATAAAGAAGCATAGCAAGTGCTTTAATCCATAAATCATCAAAAATTTAAAGACATGAGATTGTAACCCTGGAAATGTGGCTATATTTCATTTTCCTACTGTTAAACAGTAATGGAGAGATTTAGAGTTCATCTCTAACAAGCTGACTCCTCCAGACTCCTCATGAATAATCACTATGCACAATACATCACATAATTAGTTTTAGAAACCCATGAGTCAGCACTTGGAGATGTATAGTAAGCAATTGGAGCCACATATCTCATATTCAGGGGATGGGCATAGCTGGAGACATGAACTTAGAAGACAATCTCAAGAAGTTCACTCAGTAAAAGAAGAGCAATCACAAAAGAGCTTGGGCACTGAAAGATTCAACTGATAGACAGATGAAACATGTGGGGAGAGGGAAGGAAGAGAGAAGGAAGATGAGGAGAAAAAGGAGGAGGAGGAGGAGAAAAGGAGGGAAAGGAAGAAGAGGAGGAGAGGAAAAAGAGGAGGAGGAGAAGGAAGGAGGAATAATAAAAAAGAGGACAAAAAGAGGGAAGAGAATGGAAGTGGAAGAGTATATTAGTAAGAAAATTTAAGATGTCAAAAATCTAGGGAAGAGGTGACCATTGGTATCAAATGCTGGTTAAAAAAATCAAGATTTAATGCTTATGGAAGTTGATGGGAATGTTGGAATGGGATTTTTGGAACAGTAGAAAAAGATAAGCCCAGATAAGAGTGGATGAGTGGTAATAAAAGCATAAGGAAATGGAAATGTTCACCTAAACACATAGACAACCCTTCAACCATTTAGGTAGATTTGACTGTCCACCTGCCTCAATCCCAGTGTGACAAGTCCCATAGACAGTAAAGAAGAGGACAGAAAAGAAGCCAGAGAAGGTTTTGAGTGGAATGATGTTTGCTTGTTAACTTTTCAAGACAGAAAGACTTGAAGCTACTTAAATGATAAAGATTGGAGTCAGAAAAGAAGGAAATTTAATGATATAGGCAATGAAATATACAATTTTTAAGTGAAAGCTGGAGGAATTGAGGACAGAAATTATTTGAGGAACATTGAAAAGCCACATAAAGGAGACTCATTTTCTTAAATTATCAGAGTGAAGGCAGGGAGCAGACCTCAGGGACTGAAGCTTATTAAGGCACAAACACTTTGGAAAGCTATTTGTAAGTTATATCAGTTCTCTACAATCTCTTCCCAGAGATAAAACAAAAGGAGTGCTTCCTCACTCATTTTATGAGGCTAGCATTACTAGCATACTGAATCTAAACAAAAACATTACAATTAAAGACACACAGACCAATGTCTCTCATGAATATAGATGCAAAAATCCTTCAGAGGATATTATCAAGTCAAATTAAATATGTAAAAAAAATTATATTCTATGACTATGCATGATTTATTCCAGATATCTGAGACTATTTCACCACTCAAAAATAAGTTAATATAAGCTATTGCATCAATAGCTGAAGAAGATAAATTTTATGATCATAAACAGATGCAGGAAAAGTATTTAACAAAACCCAACACCCATTCATAATAAAAACTTCTGGGAAATTAAGAATAGAGAAGAAGAGATGGGCGTGGTGGCACATGCCTGTAATCCCAGTGGCTTGGGAGGTGGAGGCAGGAGGATTGCAAGTTCTAGACCAGACTCATTCTGTGTAATTTAACAAGACCCTGTCTCAAAAAGTAAAAAAATGGGCTGGGGGCGCAGCTCAGTGGTCCAGCACTTGCAAAGCATGCAGGCAAGAGGCCCTGGGTTCAACCCCCAGTAGAGGAAAAAAAAACAAAAAAAGAATAGATAGGAAGTTCCTCAGCTTGATAACACTTACAGAAAACCTACAGTTTATGTCATATTTAAGAATGTCACTAATATCAGTAAGCAGACAAAGATGTCCCCTTCATCAATCATATTGGGCATCATAATAGAAGTGCTACTCATGTAATACAATAAAAAAGAGAGGAAATAAAAGCTATGCACATTGAAGAATAATAAATAAAATTCTCCCTGTGTATAGATAGCACAATTACTTATACAGAAAATCCCAAAGAATCCTAACCAGAAAATTCCTGGAACTAATAGGCAAATATGGCAAGGTTGTAGAATATAAGGTAATGTTGTTGTTAGGTGCAGTCGAGTCAACTGCTTTCCTATATACTAGTAACAAAAAATTAAGAGTCTGAAGTTTAAAGCACAGTATTTATATTATTAGAATCCCAAAATGAAATACTTAGGTATACATCTAACTATATATTTTTTAATTACTTCTATCTAAAGTTTGCAGTTTTCCTAATGAATGTTATATATAATATATATAAAATATTATATATAATATATCATAATATATAAGTATATAATATATAATATATATGTTATATATATATATATTACATTTATTAGGAAAACTGCAGACTCTAGATAAAAGTATCAAAAATCTAAACAAATGGAAAATTATCTCATGTTTATGAATAGGAAGACTCAACATTATTGAGATATCAGTTCTCCCCAAGTTAACCTATATATTCAATGCAATCTTAGTCAAAATCCCAGCAAGCTAGTATGTGAATGTTGACAAACTGATTCTAAAGTTTATATGATATGACAAAAGACTCAAAATAGCCAACCTAACATTGAAGGAGAAAATTTCAGAAGACAGAATTATTCAACTCCAAGAATTACTATAAACCTAAACAAATCAAGACAGCATGGTATTGCCAAAAAAAAAATAGACAAGTAAGTCAATGGAATAGAATATAAATCCCCAAAATAGACCCATAAAGATATAACCATTGATCTTTCAAAAGTAACAAAGGCAATTCAATGGAGAAAGGAAACTCTTTTCAATAAGTGATACTAGAATAACTGGACATCTACATGCAAAATAAGAATAATAAAAATTTAGACACTGACCTTACACCTTTTATAGAAGTTAACTTCAAAAATTAAAACTGAATGTGAAACACAATACTATCACTCCTGCAAGATAACATAGGAGAAAATCCAGGTGAAACTTGGACTTAGCTAAAAGTCATCAAAGGGGGGAAAAGTCACCAAAGACATAATCTATGCAATTAACAATCAATAAACTGTACTTCATTAAAATTAAAAACTCCTGCTATGAGATAAACATTGTGAATGCAAAGACAAGTCACAGACTAGGAAATAATATTTGCAGAAGACATTTAGATAAAGGACTCATCCAAAATATACAAAGAAATCTAAAACTCAACAATTAGAAAATAATCCAATTAAAACATGGATTATACATAGAGACACCTCAGCAAAAAAGAGCAGGTGACAAATAAATATCTGAAAAGATTCTCAGTACCATATGTGATTAGAGAAATACAGATTTAAACAACAGCGAGATACTGCTATCCCAATGGAACTGCAGCAAATAATTTTTCCAAAGAGGAAAGATGTAGCTGTATCAGAACTCTTTGGTCTCTATTGACAGAAATTCATTTCAGATGCTATCATTTGTGGGTGCCCTCACAGAATGAAACACTACCATACACTATGCCATGCAGTCCTTTTGTGTTCAAACCCGATATTGCAGCCACTATTTCTTCTCATTTTGAGTCATGCCACATCAGTAAAAGGAGGTCCCAGGGGCTCTACTCCATTCCCATCATTGACATCAACTCTACTTTGAGTGTGGGCCTGATGGTATGAAATATTGTTGTTGTTGTTGTTAGGTGCTGTCGAGTCGGTATCCGACTCATAGCGACCCTCTGTACAACAGGGGAAACACTATTGTCAGTGCTTCTCTGCTGTTCATAGGGTTTTCAATGGCAGATTGATTTTTGGGAGGGGGTTGCCAGGTCCTTCTCCCAAGCCTACAGCTTCTGGTGTTCCCAGGCGGTCTCCCGTCCAGGTACTAACCAAGCCCAACCCTGCTTAGCTTCCAAGATCTGACAGGATTGGATGCCACAGGGCTACCGCTGCAGGCCTATGAAATATTAGCGGCATAGATTTCAGCATCACAAGAACACACAAGCCCTCACAGCATGACAAGCTGATAAATAGGTAAAGTAAAATTTAAATAAACTGGTTGGCATAACTGGGAAGGAAACCTAGGTAGCTTCTGAGATATAAAAATGAGTCTCAGAAACAAGAATCTCATTCTGCAAGACCTTTTTCTTTCTTCATTGTCATATTTATATTTGCCCTTTTATATCTTCATGCTATTGGAGTCTTTTGATACTTAACCCCAAGAGCAACTTTCTTCCTATTCTAAGATTCGGAACAAATAAGGAATTAAAACACACAAACAAAAAGCCTGTGGGAGACCCAAATATCATCTTTATTACTAAGAAAGAATAGGAGGGAGGATATTGCTTATATGGAAGGCAAATTGGGCTGTGAACTTTAGAATTGGGCATATTGACTCACCCCAGGCTAGACAGCATTGGAAGGGCTCTTTTGTCCTCTGTGTCCAACTGACTTGCAAAAGGAAGGAAGTCAAGAAAGGAGGAAGTAGCTCCTCACCTCCTCACTGTGCCACAGTGGAACAAAGTTCAATGTCAGACTTCATGTGCCCAGTTAGTCTTCTCAAACCTATCAATCAGATTTAGTCCAGCTTCCCCGAGACACAGTGAGAAAACAGAGAGGAAAGGCCAAGAATATATTTAGGGAAAATTCTTTCCTTATGGCAACCAGAGGAGGGAAGACCAGGATGTTCTGCTTCAGTACATTTTACAGTTTGGCTTTCTCCCCACAGTGAAAAGATGGCTCTAACAGCCAACGTTTTCCTTCCCAGCTTGGATCCTCCAGGAGGGTGGAAATATCTTTCTCCCAAAGGCTTTATTACAACCCCACAGAGAATATCTGACCTCCTTTGCTGGGGCCACTGGAACATCTCTAACACATTCACTATGTCCCAGAAAAGAGGGCGTGTGGTTAATCAAGGCTGAATGAAGCGCCCATTCCTGAGTTTAGGGGAACGAGGCCAATTACCAAAAGAAAGGGGGTATGAAACTTGGGTCAAGAATGTGAAGTTCCCACTAGTTTGACAGCATTGGACTAATAAATACACAACAGCAACACATAAGCACCCACAGGTGGCAAACGGACAGACAAGTAAGGAAGAACATGGCATCAGGATTGAAGGAAGACTCATGAACAACCTGCTTTATGCACATGACACAACTCTGCTTGCTGAAAGTGAAAGCGATTTGAAACATTTACTGATGCAGATCAAAGATCATAGCTTTCAGTATGGATTGTGCTTCAACATCAGCAAAACAAAAATCCTTACAACTGTAAGCAACTTCATGGTAAATGGAAAAAAGATTGAGGTTGTCAAACATTCTGTTTTATTTGGTTCTACAATCAATACCCATGGAAGCAGCAGTTTCAATTTCAAGAAATTGAAAGATACATTCAATTGGGAAAAGCTGTTGCAAAAGACATCTTTAAAGTGTTAAAAAGTAAAGATGTCACATTGAAGATGAAGGTGTGCCTGGCTCATGCCATGGTATTTTTATTCACATCATATGCTTCTGAAAGCTGGATGTTGAATAAGGGAGACAGCAGAAGAATCAATACTTTTGAATTATGGTACTGGAGACAAATATTGAATATACCATGGAATGCCAAAGGAACCAACAGATCTGTCCTAGAAGTGCAACCATGTGCTCCTTGGAAGTAAAGATGGCTACACTGTGTTTTATGTAGTTTGGACATGTTGTCAGGAGGGACAAATACTTGCAGAAGGAGGTGGGTCAATAAAAGAAAAAGGAAGATCCTCAATTAGATGGATTGATGCAGTGTCTGCAACAATGAGCTTAACATAAATAAAGATTGTGTGCATGACACAGTGTCAGGGAGTAATTCATTCTCTTGTACATAGGATTGCTATGAGTTGGACCTGACTCAACAGAACCTAATAAAAACAACATCCCCACTTTGCAGAGAAAAGGGGAATCAGAGAGGTTAAAACATTTGCTCAAGTTTACATACATAGTAAAAAAGGATCTAGGATTTAAACCAGGCATAACAGCAAGGTCCCTCATCTGGAGAATTACAGTTAGAAAATTTGCCCAAGTTTACACATAAAATGACTGAAAGATTCTGGATTCAAATGAGGCATAATAGCAAAGCACCTCATCTGGAGAATTACAGTGAGTTGGCACCAGAGTTCAGACAGTTAAGTGATTATCAGAAGTATCCATATCACCCAGCCATGCCTTTAATTTCTCACTCCAAATACTAAATGTCTTAAAAATAGACCCTCTTCTCTAGATCCTCACTTTTCCATCTCCAGTGATCCCTAAATTTTAAGATTCTGATTTAATGAGTATTGAGTTGAGCTCAGGAATCTGCATTCTAGCCACTGCTATGAAGTGGGAGCTCATTCAGAGTTCTACAAAGCTACCAACTCTGACCACCACAATCTTCAGAAAACAATGACCTCCTGTTCACATCTGCCTTCCAAATCTTGCCCAAGTTCTTCTCTGTGGAAAAATCTACAAAGAACTATTCAAGAGAAGCTATATTGTTGTTGCTGGATGCCATCAAGTTGAATCTGACTCATAGGAACCCTATGTCCAGTAGAAGAAAACACTCCCCAGCACTGTGCCATGCCCAGAACTATGTCTCTGCTATTCAAAGGATTTTCAATGGCTGATTGTTTCAGAGATCTTCTCATTGGCCAAGTCTACCAAGAACTACTCAAAAAAAGAAGCTATAGTGATACTGAATGGCCCAGAGACAACTGATATGCAACACACACACACACATACACACACACACACACACACACACACACACTCCTACATCCAGTTTCAAGGAACCTATGGATGACCTGCACCCATCCATGGACGACCACTGATAATCACTAGTCTTGAGAATTAGTTATAAATGGTCCAACAAAATTATTCCACATTCAGAGATGAAGCATAGAGAGAACAATTGCCTTCACTCTATATTTGTGTTTGAATTCCAGCTATAACCATCCTGCCACTAGTAGTTCAGATGTTTCTTCCAAACTTCCAGGTATAAGGGGTAGATGTATAGACTATATTGGCCTGAAATTCATCCACCTGTTGCTTCTATCCATGGGTCCTGATTTGATCCCTAAATTATACATATATCAACTCCACTGATTATTCCAAGTGGCAGTCCAGCAAATTTTTTAACTCACTGGTAATGTTCTCCAAGGTCTTTCTTAGCTAGGGTGTTAGCAACTTTAAATATGGCTCATTTGATGTGGCTGGAGTCCCTTGACAACCTCAGCTCCTGTTTATTCACTTAGTAATTATTGGATATCTTTGGTTGCAGAGATGTAAGTCTTTACTGAGAAAAATAACCTAAACCTTCTCACATCTGGTTCTGGCTCTGCAGCTTAGCTCTAGTTGTTCTTGGGGAAATTTATTTCATTAATACCATTATAAGGTTTGGTTAGAGTCTCTAAACTCTGTTCTCTGGCATTGTCTAGTTGTTGTTGTTGTTGTTGTTTTCATCTGTATCTCTTTCTCCTCCCCTTATCACTGAATCATTCTGTTTTCCTCTTTGCTTCTGGCCTTTCTAGTTGTATCTCTCCCACTTGTAGGGTCTCTCTGTTTCACAGATTCTGTTTCTCTTGTTGCTTTATAATTTTTTCCCCTTTCTGTCCTTTAGTCTTCCTCTGTCACGCTCTGTCTTTCTAAGCTTGGAGAGCAGTGTATGAACAAGGGCTTGAGAGAGGGAAAATATCAAAGCATGATCAGGCCTTTGGGGAGAGAATCTCTGCAGCCGGTGGAAAGTTTTCTGCCAGGCAAACTCAACTCCATTAATAGGTTCTACCCACCCAGATTTCCAGACCATAGCCTCCACCTCCAACATAGAAGGTGATATAAGACCCAGGAAGCCAGGGTACTGGAAAAGTGGCTGTGCCAAGAGCTAATGGCCTATGAAATGAAAATGCTTGGCCCACCTGCTCTGCATGGCCACTTCACAGTGGGGACCTGCAGCTGGCTCAGGCCGAAGCTGAGGAAAAGCAGGAGGAGACTTGTCCCAGATCTGAGTCAACAGAGAAATCTAGGAGGGTGTGCCAAATGCAAATAGCTCAGGGCCAGATTCCTCCCTCTCCACTGTCTTCTAACCCTCCAAATATGCAACAGTATGAGCTCCAAAGGACCCAGGAATCAGCAGACATGTGTTGACTCATAGCTTTTTTGTTAATTGACTATGACCTTGAATAGATCACTTCTGCTTTCCAGGCCACCAGGTTATCACTAGATGTCAAGTCTCTGAAGGAACAAAGGATTTTTATCTCATTTCTCATTAATAACTTCTCCCTGAGCCCTCCTGTCACATGTGCCTCCTTTTAGGGGCAAGTGCGCATTAAGACAATGTGCAAGATCCTTATGTTCTGGAATCAGACCCAATTTAACTGCATTGAGAATTACTTGATATTTCCTACTTTTAGTGTCCTCTTTCCTTTGACATATTGTTCCCCACATCCTTCTAATCTTGTGATTCTCAAATTTCCTGGTAACTGGGAAGATAGGAGGGAGGACATTGGCCCAACCAAGCATAGAATCCAGTTTACCCAGCTGTAAGTTTTGGTCTGGTGGTAAAGCAGATAGCCTGAGCAAAGCTAATCAGAATCCTTCCTTGGGATTGTTTCATTTGAAGCTGGAAGAAAAGCAGCCTTACTATTCAGGACTTACAGCTGGATGAATACAAAATAAGGTTTTCTGAAAGCCATCATTTCTCCAGGTGAGGATCATCAGAGATGTAGAGGAAAGCAATGCTGGGGGGAGGAGTTTCAAATTATCTTATTAAAGGGACCAAAACCAGATCTACTCTTAGGTGTACATATATTTCTGTTTATTAACTCCATTTCTCTGTATAAATGACAGAGCTTTAGTCTACGTGTATATAGAAGTTCTGATTCATATGTAACTAGAGCATATGTATTAGATATGTATTATTCTCCATATATGCGAAAAAGGACAGATACAGGCATTTGTGCGTTGGCCAGATAGTCACAGGAAGTTAGAAGCTAAGCCAAGAATAAGGATTAATTATCAAGGATGTTAATCAAGCATAGAGACCAGATAGAAAGTAGATTCCAAAATGGGAAAATTGATTGCAGTCTGAATCTCCTTTCTCCAGCAAGACAGATTCCTTGAATAACATTTCTAATTATCATAAAATGGTACCATGAAGTAAGTGGCAAAGGAAAGTGGAGCAAGACCGTGACCAAGACTTGTTGATCATGAGGCAAGAAGGATGGACCCAGGGAAAGAGGTGGAGATGGGAAAGGGGAAAAAGGACTCCTCCTTCTGTATTGCTCAGCCCTGAACCTGAGATCCTGTTCATGAGAAATGCAAGCTGTGAGCACACTGGAGAGGCAAAGGCTTAGAGTAAGAAAAAAGCAAGGGTAGCTGCAGATCCACTGACTCCTGCTTGTTCCCAGAGGAGACAGCTGGCCATTTCAGGGGTAAATGGGAAAATAGCCTTTGGGTAGAGTTTGATATGATGCTAATGATTTGAGGCCTTGTAGCATCACACAGGGTGACTTGAATTTATTACCCAGAGTCAATCAGGTGCAACAAAAAACACGAGGGCTCTCACCCATGTAAACTAGTTTGAGTTGAGGCCATCTTCTGTATAAAAAAAACATATTTTGAATCCCATAGTCTCTATTTTCTAGATTTGTGACCTTGTACAAATAAGTTCAGCCATTCTCCTGCATTGGATGGTAATAATACCTGAGAGAGCTCTTGTGACAATGGAACACTGCCCACAGCCACAGAGCTGCCAAACAAGCTTCAGCCTCCTTCTGGGGCTGCATCTTTCCCATGTGACAGACTGTTCCTGAAGGCACACAATGTGTCTTACTCACTCTCTGTTAACATTGTTTGTACATAGTAGGTGCCAAATAATCCTGTTAGGATTGTTAGCAATGAATACTGGAAGAGGCAAAAGTGGAGTTAGCAAAAAAGGATAAAGCAGAAGGGCAGAAATTGAGGCATTTTTTTTCTTAAAGCGAGTATTTAGACCTTTCCATTTGCACTGTGTTTGAGTAGAATTAAAAAAGAAATACTACGGTGATGAAATACCTAGCAGAACAAAGTTAGAAAGGGGAGATTTGCTTTAGACCCATGGCTTCAGGGGTTCAGTCCATGTTTAGGGGAGATGGCATGGTTGAGGAGGGAGGAGGAGAGGTAGGAGGATTCATGCCCCACCTTTACAAAGAAAAAATCTAATAACTGTTGCCTGCAGCTGTAGCCCTGTGGCATCCGATCCCGTCAGATCTCGGAAGCTAAGCAGGCTCAGGCCTGGTTAGTACCTGGATGGGAGACCGCCTGGGAACACCAGAAGCTGTAGGCTTGGGAGAAGGACCTGGCAACCCCCTCCCAAAAATCAATCTGCCATTGAAAACCCTATGAACAGCAGAGAAGCACTGACAATAGTGTTTCCCCTGTTGTAAGAGGGTCGCTATGAGTCGGATACCGACTCGACGGCACCTAACAACAAAACAACAACAACAATAACTGTTAGATGGGCACAGGGCTTCTCCTCCCCTCTGAGAGAACCACCCCCCACCCTGCAGAGCCCTAGGCACCTGCCAAGCTGGAGTCGCCAGTGCCTCCCAGAGCTCGGCTCTGCTTGTGCCCCAAGGCAGGGCTTTGCGATCCTGCAGGGCAGGTACTGCATCCTGGTTACCTTTGAGACCTGGGTCTTCATTCTTCTGGCTGCTAGAGTGATGTCTCACACTCCCTTGCTTTTGTTTCTGTTAGGCAGGACCTGTTAAAAATGGCTCCTTTCTATAAGGTGGTGCCTTCTTCTATGCACTATCCCCCATTCCTCAAAAAGCCTGCCAAAACTTGACTGGACACTTCCAGCCTATCAGAACCCTCCGTGCACTCGCTTCCTACCTATCCCGATTCGACACGTCATCACCCCGCCCCCTACTCACACCAAGAGGCCATAAAAGCCTCACCGCTTCCTCCCCCAGCAGCTGCTTCCTGCTTTGCTAGAGACAGCTCCAGCAGTTTCTCCAAATAAAGGTCTGTTGAGTTGACTGGTTTCTGGCTCCTCACTAACAAGAACCATAAGAAAAGCCTTAAATAAACAAAAAATAAACAGCAAAACTAGTACTGCCATTATGACAAGCGTGTGGTTTTCTATATTTCCACTGATACTGTAGGGAAACTGGGCAGATCTACAGATGAGAGCCTGGCCGTTTTTCATGACATTTTATACTGAAAAAAGTTTTTTTCAATGTCCCTCACAAAAATAATAATAAAATAAAATAAGATAAAATAAAATAAAAAGTGTAGCTTAGTCAGATGCCATGGCATAATCCTGCAATCTCAGTGACTAAGGAGGTTGAGGCAGGAGGATCATGATTTCAAGACCAGAGGCAGCCTGTGCAACTTAATGAGACCCTGTCTCAAAAAAAAATTTTTTTTTTAAATTGTTCTGAGGGTGCAGCCCAGTGGTAGAGCACTTGCTCAGTATGCATAGACCCTGAATTCAACCTGCAAAAAAAGTGAAAATCAGAGCAGATATGTTATCAAAGTTTATTTTCCATTATAATATTAAACATTTTCAACCACCAAAGGCTGGGATTTGGCTCAGTTGGTAGAGCACTACTCTGCAGTCTCTGAGGTCTTGAGTTCAATTCCCAGCATCGCAAAAATGGGAGAAGGATGTGGCAATCCACTCCCCAGGCAATCCCGAAACAATCAGCCATTGAAAATCCTATGAGGGTCGCTATGAGTCAGATACCGACTCAACGGCACCTAACAACAACAACAACAACCAAAAATCATACATGATCAAAAAAGCGAGAAAAATAAGAGAAAAGAAATTGATCCTGTTCTCTTCCTAGCAATCTCACTCCCCCTACCCTGAGGCAATCATATGCTGATGTATTTGTGCCAAGGGATAGATTTTTAGATGCTTTTACATTGTCAAGATCACAATGAAAACACACTCCTGCAACTTACTTTTATCTTTTAATGTTATAACCTAATCAGGTTCCCAAGTTTCTATACCTTTCATAAACATCAAACATAATTCATTCAACCATGTCCCTAATGTTGGATTCTAATTATTTCCAAATTTTTACTGTTTTACATGTATAAAATGTATACTGTTGAGCTGTTATATATGTAGACATGTATGTTGTT
>VMDO01003729.1:0-137731 GCA_007922755.1 Pedetes capensis | reverse complement strand
TTCCTTCCTTTTTTCCTTTCTCCTGTTCAATCCTATCATTTCTCTTCCTCTTCTCTCTACCTCCTCTCCTGATTTTTATCCTTCTGAAATTGATATTTTTACCACAATTAATGTCTAACCCCAAAACTTACTCTACACTACCCTTGCCACTTCCTTTCTCAAAGTAATTTGTTAAGTATTAGCCGGCTTCAAATTAGTTTAATTATAATTATAAATCTGATTTTGGTCAGAGTTTTTATTATAACAACAGATTGCTTTGTCTTTTCTGAGTGATAGTATGGAGCAAGACCTAAAAATGTTGTGCAGCAACAAGATCCACAAATAAAACAGGAAGAGAAAATCATCATAACAGGCGCAAAAACTCAATAAAAAATAGAAGAAATATTAAAAGTCAAGATGATGGAACTCTTTTAAATTACCATAACTCCTCCATAATTGAAACCAAAAACACTGAAATGCTTAAACTGCCAGACAAAGAATTCAAAAGTGTACTTATAAAAATGATAAGTGATTTCAAAGAAAACACAATAAATGGATGAATGAAATGATTAAGTAAATTCAGGTACTGGGAAAAATGTATCTAACTTGAAGAAAAATTCACCAAAGAAATTGAGAGCTTGAACAAAACTCAAACAGAAATTTTGGAAATGAAAACCACAGTACCTGTGTACCAATGTACACCAATGAAATGTACCAATGTACCAATCAAAACCAATGTACACCAAATAAAGTCATAGTAGAAAGTAATACAACAGACTGGATCAAGCAGAAGACAGAATATCAATGATAAAAGACAAAATAGAAGAAACACTACTCTCAGACACAAACAGAAAAAAAGAAAGATGACCACAATGTCCAAGAACTATGAGACAAGATGAAGAGATGTAACTTAAGGATCCATAGTATTGCAGGAACCTACACTAGAGTTAAAACCCAAATAACAGCAGAAAACTTCCTAAATCGAGTGGAATAGACACCCAAATAATAGAGGCATCCAGAATCCCAAATAGATATGACCAGAAAACATTCTTTACATGTCATATTATACTTGGAAAGCTAAAACTACAAAGAAATAATTTTTAGGGCTGCAAGAGAAAATCCACCAGCTCACTTGCAAAGGCAAACCAGTCAGAATAACATCAGATCTTTCATTAGTAACCATAAAATCCAGGAAAACATGGAATGATATATTTTAAGCCCTTGAGGCAAATAACTACCAGTTAAGAGCACTATATCCAGCAAAGTTATCCTTTAAAATAGATGGAGAAATAAAGACTTTCAAAGTTAAGCACAAACTTAAACAATTCATGACCACAAAACAACATTGCAAAAAGTACTTAAAGTAAATCTATGCACAGGAGAAGAAAGATTCAAATCCAAGAACACAGGAATGAATAAATTTCATGAGAGGAATATATGAATGCATGAAAGCTACAAAAGAAATAAGGATAACTAACTTAGTAAATTGGGAGAAGGACCTGGCAGCCCCCTCCCAAAAATCAATCTGTCATTGAAAACCCTATGAATAGCAGAGAAGCACTGACAATCGTGTTTCCCTTGTTGTACAGAGGGTCGCTATGAGTCGGATACCGACTCGATGGCACCTAACAACAACAACAACTTAGTAAACTGACAAACCCCTGATATGAACAGGGAAAGAAGTAAAGAACAATCAACACTCAAACCAACTAGAAAAATAGCCAACAATATTACACAAAACACTAAATTCCTCTCAATATTAACCCTAAGTATAAATGATCTTAATGCTTCACTTAAAATACATAGACTAGCCAATTGAATTGAGAAAGAAGACCCAACTATTTTCTGTCTTCAAAAGACACACCTCACACAAAAAGACACATTATGATTGCACATAAAGACTAAAATTGAAAGGATGGAATAGGTTTACCAAGCATTAGTAATCAAAAGAAAGAAAGAAAGAAAGAAAGAAAGAAAGAAAGAAAGAAAGAAAGGAAAGAAAGAAAGAAAAAGTAAGGATTCCTATACTGATATTTGACAAAGTCAACTTCCTCACAAAATTCTTGTGCCGTCAAGTCGGGTCTGACTCATAGTGACCTTCATAGGGTTTTCATTAGCTCATTGTTTCAGAGTTGCTCTGAGAGTGGATTGCCACATCCTTCTTCTGTATCTCAAAATCAAGGGAACAATAAATCAACACCACATAATGATTATAAATATTTATGCACCAGAGACTGGTGTATTTAATTTCATAAAATTAACACATAAAGAAGAAGATACGCCCAGATACAATAATAATGGGTGACTTCAATACCTACTCTCATCTTTAAACAGATTACCCAAACAAAAAAATCAACAAAAAAACCTTAAACAATACCATGAGCCAACTGGTCTTAACAGACATCTACAGAAAATTTCAAGCTAGGATTTAGCTCAGTTGGAAGAGTGCTGCTCTGCAGTCTCTGAGGATCATCAGGGACTACTATGAGAACTTGTACTTCTCACAAAAAGAAAATCTAGAATAAATGTATAACTTCCTTAACACATATGATCTCCAAGTTTAAATCTAAACATAGAACTATGTTGTTAGTCATCATTGAGTCAAGTCTGACGCATAGTGACCCTAAGTACAGCAGAATGAAATACTCTCTGATTCTGTCCCAGGCACATGATCTTATTTATATTTAAGCCCATTGTTGTAGATACTGTGTCATTCCAACTAGTTGAGGGTTTTCCTTTTTCATTGACTTTCTACTCTCCCAAACATGATGACTTTCACCAGGGATCAGACCCTCCTGACAATATGTCTAAAATACATAAGACACAGTCTAGCCATCTTTGCTTCCAAGGAACTGCTGCACTTCTTCTAGGAGAGATCTGCTGGTTCTTTTGGCAGTCCATGGTATATTCAATAATCATCTGCAGCACCATAATTCAAAAACATCAATTCTTCTCCTATCTCTCCTGTTCAACGTCCAGCTTCACAACCATATGATGGGACTGAAAATACCATGGCATGAGTCAGGCACACCTTTATCTTCAATGTGGCATCTTTACCTTTCAATAATTTAAAGAGATCATTTGCCACAGCTTTTCCCAATGCAATATGTCTTTTGATTTCTTCATTGCTGCTTCCATGGTCATTGATGGTAGACAGAAGTGAAGCGAAATCTTAGACAATCTCAATCTTTTTTTTTTCATTTATAAAGAAGTTGTGTACTGACCCAGTTGTAAGGATTTTTGTTTTGTTGATATTAAGTGGCAATCTATATTGAAGGTTATGTTCTTTGATCTTCATCAATAAATGTTTCTAAACCTTTTCACTTTCAGCATGCAGAGTTCTGTCACTTGCATACTGCAGATTGTTAATGAGTCTTCCTCCAGTCTTGGTGCTGTGTTCTTCTTAAAGCCGGCTTCTCAGATTATTTGCTCATCATAGAAATTGAAGGAATATTGTGAAAGGATATAGCCCTGATTTCTCAACATTAAACCAAGCAGTGTTTCCTTGTTCTGTTAAAATAACGCCTCCTGGTCCATGTACAGATTCACTCATGAGTACAATTAGGTACTCTGGTATTCCCATTCTTTTCAGTGTTACCCACAATTTGTTATGATTCATACAGTCAAATACATTTTCCTAGCCAATAAAACATAAATAGATACCTTTCTGGTATTCTCTGCTTTTGGCTAATATCCATCTGACATCAGCAATGATGTCCCTGTTTCCCCACCCTCTTCTGAATATGGCTTGATTTTCCAGCAGTTCCCTGTCTATATACTGCAGCAGTTGCTTTTGAATTATCTTTAGTAAAATTTTGTTTGAATGTGATATTAATGATATCATTTGACAGATTTTACATTCAGTTGGATTCCCTTTTTGGGGAATAGGCACAAATATGGATCTCTTCTGGTTAGTTGGCCAGGTAGCTATTTTCCAAATCTCTTCACATGAACATGCTAGCACCTTAAGTACTGCATTTATTTGTTGAAACATCTCTATTGGTATTCTATCAATTCCTGAAGTCTTGTGTTTTACCAATTCCCTCAAGGCAGCTTCTACTTTGTCCTTCAATATCATTGGTTCCCCATCATAGGCAACCTCTTGAAATGATTGGACATCCACCATTTTTTGTATAATGACTCTGTGTATTCCTTCCATCTTCTTTTGGTGTTACTTGCATTGTTTAATATTTTCTCTGTAGAATCTTTCACTATTGCCACTTGAGGCTTGAAGTTTTTCTTCAATTCCTTAAGCTTGAGAAAAATAGAGAATGTTCTTCCCTTTGTTTTTCTGTCTCCAGCTCTTTGTATGTCATTAAAATATTTGATTTTGTCATCTTGAGTTGCCTTTTGAAATCTCCTATTTAGTTCTTTAACTTGCCATGTCTTCCTTTTACTTTAGCTTCTCAATGTTCGAGGGCAAGTTTCAAAGTCTCTTTTGACATGTAATTTGGTCTTTTCTTTTTTCCTGTCTTTTTAATAACTTTTGCTTTCCTCAGGTATGATAACTTTGATGTCGTGCCACAATTTGTCTGGTTTTCTATCATTTGCATCTAATGCATCAAATATGTTCTTGAGGTGGTCCCTGAACTCAGGTGGGATATGCTCAAGGTCATACCTTGGCTCTGGTACACTTGTTCTAATTTTCTTCACTTTCAATTTGAACCTGCATATGAACAGTTGATTGCGTGATCCACAATCAGAACTTGGTCTCTTTCTGACTTTTGGTGTTGATGTTTTCCTTTATCTCTTTTCACAAATGAACTTCATATACATACCAGAACATGAAGAAATTCCATTTTTATTGTCAGTAGGTTGAAATTACAGAATGATAGAAAATGGTGAAAACACATTTATATCTGCTCCAAAGTTTAGCCTTCATTGGGCCTAGCTTTTTTCTGATAAAATTTATATGTATAGGAAGTAAATACTTTTTAGAATTTTGACTTTTATTTAAGCTCTTATGATTAGCAGATTTGTGAAAGAGTAGTCCTGTATGTAAGAGTTTGGTAATTATAACTTCCTCCATCTTTCAAAATATTTTCAGTGTTGAGAAGATGCTACATAATGTCAATATCTGCTCTACAAAAGGCAAGAACATTTGGGTTAAGATGAAAGGTGAGATCAACCATCCAGAATCTCCAAATGTTTGGTATCTCTCTACCATAGTAACTGGCATGGCTCCATACAAGATCTTTTTGCTGAGCTGGCCCTAGGATATGCCTGTAATTGCTTACATATATCCCAGGGAATACTGGTGAAATTTAAGTTGAAATGAATTTTAAATGTGCTAAGGATGTTTGTTATTTAAAGAACCTGTGAGTAATTTATTTTGAAAGAAAATAAGCACCTCATAAGGAATGTTTCTATCCATTTTTTTAGTACGGTCTTCAGAGGTCAAGGAGAGACACTTTCACACTGTATAGGTTTTCCTACTCCCTATGTATACATTTGTCTTTCAAGAAATGTTGACATACTGGTCACATTTAATAAAAGAGTTTCAAACAGATCTAAACCAGCACACACCCTGATTTCTTTTGTGTTCAGTGTGTGACTGGAAGCTGGTCATTTCTCCAGACTGTCCTTATAGTGTTGTCTACTTCTGGTGTGGGTAATGACAGTGCAGCCCTCAGGAATCCACTACTTAGGGAAGTCTTGATCCAGCCTTAGTGAAGCAGAATCTACATCTCAATAAGACTCCAAGGTGATTCACATGCACACTACAGGATGAAAGCACTAATTGGGATTATCTCAAATAAATTAGAACATTCCAAATAATGCCTGTTGGTTGTTGGTCCTGGGTATGATAAAGATCCACCTCCTTGATCACTCCCATGGCTCTCCCTTGTCCTTCCATTGCCAAATGTAATTATTTCTCAATAATTGCACATCCGTTGTCTTATTGCAGATTTCCTAATACATACACCTTAACACAACACTTATGTTAGATAATGTCACTAATATGCACCACTCTCCCTCCTCCGCATTTGCAGCTGCCTTCTGTATTTTTATTTTCAAGATTGATAATGCATACATTCTATTTAAACCAAAAACAAATCTATAGCATAGACTATAGTTGATCTGAAGTTGGAAATGAGTAAATTAGCAATAACTTGTAACAAGTAACAGAAACCTTAAAATTGGTTTGTAGTTACAGATAGCACGCACAGGGGCATTGCAGACTCACACACATGGTGCCAGGAGGTGAGAGGCTTCTGTAGCCACCTTTTTCATCTGCTGGATGTGCTTCCATCATAGGTGGGTATACCAGGCTGAGCCTGGCTCCTCTCACTTTCACATGGACAGTCCTCTTGCTTCTTCCCTAGCAGATTTGCCGACACAGCCGGTGTCTGCAGTGCAGTACCAATTCTCTTCATGACTATGAATTGGTGTGCCTCCTATTCCTGTTCCTGTATTTCTCCACTGATGCATTTTGTGTGTATTGATAGGGCAGTGAGTCACTCCCACGCTTTCAGATCCATGGCCTGGAAGAATCATATGTGGTCCTCATGAGCTGCACTTCACATAGTTCCAAACCCTAGATTTTGAAGTGAAAGCAGTATGTGGGTGAGGGTGGTGTAAGCTGAAGGAAGAATGCAATTCGATATTGCTCATATAGAGGCACTAGGCCAGAGACAGCTATTTGCCTCCTCTCCCTTTCCCATTAGAATAATTAGTGTCAGTCTTAATGATATGATCAAAATGCTATGGATAGGTTATAGAAAAGTCACAGGACTATGGCAAAGCATGAGGAGAGAATAAGAAAGAGAAGATGGGCTTCAAGGGACACAGGCCAGCTCCATGGCCTTCTAGGGAGGGAGCAGGAGAAACAAGCAAAACACCTGTTCCTCCCTTCCTCCAGTGCCCAGCTGGCTCCCACTGCCTGGACCTCACAGGGAGCTGGGAGGAAGGGGGCATGATGCGTGGGAGGTACACACTTACCTGTAGGAGCAGATGCAGGGGGAAGAATGTGGATGGCCACCTGCAGGCCACACTGAAGCTACCTGAAACACCTGATGTGCAGCTTCCTTTGCTTAGTGAAATGGACCCAGCTGAGAAGGAGGCAGTGACTTTTTGGCCAGCTACACACATTTCTCAATTCCCTGAAAAATCCTTCTAAAAACCATGAAGACCAAAGCTAAACCCAGGATACATGAAGTAGAAGACATCTGGACTTTCACCATGTTAAGGATTTTTGCTTGTGTGATAGATTGCCTAGCTACAGACTGCTTGTTTTATGTAAAAGGTAATTCTGTTTTTGGTTAAGTCAAGAAGCTGGTTTTCCTGGTACATACTGCCCAACTTAACCCTAAGGTACATTACTTGAACCTGTCAGTGAACCAATCTCCTGCTCTATCAATTGCTGTGACTGAGGGCTGCCACAGCAAAGATGAATTTTGGTTGTTGACTATGGAGAAAACAACTTGCTCTTGCTTTTTATGTCTTCGTGGGCCTGGGGTGCCTCCACCTTATAGGCAACAGGAGGTTTTGTGCTTGGAAGTCTTTATGTAAAGATCTCCATTTGTTTCTCTGACCTCATTAATTGATGTAATCAGAGGGGACTGAACAATTCCAGTGCTTCAGAACCCACAGAAATCCCACAACCCACAGGGATGAGGTCTGAACCCTCACTCCATCTAGAACCACTCTGCTCTTATTTTCAAATGTTGTTGTTGTTGTTGTTGGCTTGGAAAAAAGTGTTGAACAGTTCCACTGCTTTAGAAAAGTCATAAAATACTGGTCTGTTCTCAACTCTCAGAAAAATGAAAGACTTCAGATTGCACACTAGACTCAAGGCCAGGATCCAGAGCTTGTGAGCAGCTCTGGTTCTCTGGGGGCTTCCACTTGCTTCTTACATAAACAAGATGGCAGTGCAGGCTTGTTGTGTAGAAAGAGCAAAGGCTGGACATCTGCAAGAATAAGGTGGCTTCTGGAGGCTGACTGGGTGCCCATGGGAAAGGGAGCTGGGCTATGTGTCCCTGTGATTCAGGAGAAACAATGGGAACAAAAGTTGAGAGCCTCCAGTTCTGAGTCATTCACAGGAACAGGGGCTTTGGAGATGGGACATCTAAGACATCACTGTTAGAAGCCTGATCAGAGCTCATCCACACAAGGATCTAACCCTGGAATCACTTACTGATGTAATGTGTAGGGAATTATCCAACCCTCATCTGCCCCCCGCCATTGGTAATCAAGGTTCTCCCCTTGATTGCCCAAGGAGTGACATCTGGTTTTACTCTTTCTTTGACTGTCACCCCTAAATTGCTTGCACATAGCCTCTCGTGCCCCCACCTGATTGTCATCTTGAGGCAGTTGAGGCAGTTAGTTACCCCAGGGCTATATAAACAAAGCTCAGGCCGCATGTGAGGCTGCTGGGGTGGTGGCACTGCTGATGGTGATGCTGAGAGCTGCTGGCTGCTAGCTTCCTGCTGGGAACTCTCTCTCCGTCTGACCACCGAGAAGAAAGAACGCTCTCTGGATTCGACCAACAACATGCAAACATCTCACCTCGTGACCCCTGAGACCAGGACAACTAGACAGCTCTCTCAAAGAATACAAGCAAGCTGAGGACAGTCCCTTTGCCCAGCGCCTAGGGACAGAAGCTGAGGACAGTCTCTGGTCCTAGCGCCAGAGGCAGAAGAGCCACAGCTGTCCCCGAGGTAGCAGAGAGAGCTGCTAACATTCAGTTTGCAACACTTCTCAGTCTTTCTCAGAGAAGGTAACATACTATTGGGTAAGAGTTGATGCAGTGAATCACCAGTATACATTGACTGGACAGGCCATAAGCTACAGATACCTGATTTAAGGTGTGGCACTCTGATAATCCTAAACTGCAGACATTTTTATGGTAAGCACTGTGTTAATTTATGATTCTGTTAAGTGAAACTTCAATTCATGGTAAATTTTGGTCCTTCTGCAATTTTTCCCCTTCTTTACATATATTTTTCCTTTTTTTTTCAGTGTGTATAATTATTTATTTTGCTGAACCAATGGCTAACTTTCACTAAGATATATGTAAGAGAACACCATCCGATATAAGTTTTTTCTTTGTATTTCATTGAATATCAGCAACATGAATATACTTCAGTGCAAAAGAAATACAGTTTGTATTTATATGGAACAAGTCAGCACCCCCCACATTCTTGCGGCCTACATAGTTTGTAAAGTGACTCTCTGATAGCATGTCTCCACACTTCTGTGCATGGAGAAACAGGCACATCTTTCAGTGTCTTATCTGTCCTTTTCTTTTTTCTTTGTCTTTCTGTCCCCTTATCCCAAGAATTAACTTATGAATCTTTCTACATTTTTTAAAGAAGAAAATTCTATGTTGCCCAAGGACTTCTACTGAACATGCCTTGCTTATCCAAAGGTCAGTATTTTTCTTTGGCAGGATGTCTGGAACCCGACTGGAACTCATGTTGGAGGAGACGGGCCATAGAAGGGCACGTGTCTATGATGTGCAGGATTTCCCTCTGGAGCCTAAATCATCTCCAACAATGAGTCCAAAAAAATTCAAAATAGTAAAATAGAAAGTGCATTCATTATTCTCACTAATTTGATTATAATTCTGTGGGTTTGATGAAGTAAATTGAACCCTCTGGAAACATGATTGTGTTCAGTATCCAGGACTGAAGCATTGCTACGCCCGTTTCACTGCAGAGAGCCAGTAGTTACAGAAAGCATTTTGTTCTTTGCAGAAACGTGGCCGGCCCCCATGATGGAAAGTTTTCCTTAGATTAGAAGCAGCCAATGCTGGCCCCAAAGGGTTGGTGGCTGTGTGCGCATCACCACCGTCAGTATCGGCTCAGGCCTAAGAGCTGAGGCTCCTGGTTTAAAATCTCAGCTTAAGTTAGAGTTGGATGACTACACAAGGGCTGCACGTGTCAAAGATGACCGCCCCCTTCCAAAGCGACTTGCTTCCCTGCGTTGCGGGACCCTTACACCCACAGAGGCTCACTTAGCTGCTTTGCCCGGAAGTGTGTATTTTGATAGGTGCCAGACAAATGCTGGAGCGAAACATGAAGCTGGATGGAGGACAACCAGGGTAGGCTGGGCCTCTGGCTGCCCTGTGGCCCGCAGAGGTGGCCCAGCGACCACCCCATGGACGTGCATCAGGCACAGAGTCTTCGTGAAGCCCAGGTGCACGAAAGGGGAAGTAGCAGAACCAGAAGTGAACCCTGCCAGCCCGAGACCCCAGCGTCTGAAAACAGTGAGCGGACGCCTGAGATGAGGTGTCAGGGAAGATGGCACAGGGAGCCGTGCGGCATGGCCGGTGTCACTCTGACATTCACGAGGGTCCTTACCGAGTGAAGGGAGCCCGGTGTTCACACAGGGTGACGCCAATGGTCCCACTCTGGGCCGGCTGTGGAGGAGTCGGGATCCTGTCCGGACTCACGGCAGCCACGCGGCATTCCCCGGAGAGCACAGCACAGACTTTGTGCTCGTAAACATCTGGAACTTAACTCAGATGGAAATTGTGAAGGGTGGTACACGTTTAGGTCTGTGTTCAGTTCATGAGCTTGTCTGCCAGTGGGCTGTATACTATCTGCTAATTCTGGGGGAGTTGTTATCAAAAGGTAGCATTCGGAGTAGGTCAGGCATGCGTCACATTCCTGAACAGGAGTGAATCTAAAGAAAACGGAAAGACTGCAAAGGCCAGCAAGACAGACGTGTTTCTGTTCATCTGTGTGGGCCGTTGAGGGGCCACCTCTGGCTTCCTCTCCCTGGGTTAGCTGTCCTAGCCTCTGCTGTTATTTTCTGCTCTGCGACGCCAGAGTTGAACCCATTTCTCCCTTGAAATCTCCTGCTGCCACCACTTTTACTGGGAGGGGTGTCCTGAACCTGGGCCTCCATGCAGGGAGAAGGCCGTCTCTGGCAGCCCACGTGTCCCTGCAGGCCATCCGTGCTGTGGCCAGGCCTCTGTGGCATTCCCACTGTTCTAGCGGAGTCCCTAGGCAGAGGAAGTTTGTCTGGGGCTGAGAGCCTCACTCTGCATGGCTAACCTCTCTTCTGCTAAGACGTTGCTTTCCTTTCTCATTTGATCCTAAGTGCATCTGTTTAACAGTCAACTGATTTTTTTTTCCCACTTAGGCTTTATGGGGAGGATGTCTGTGAGGTGAGGAGAAGGAAACTTTTTGGCACAAAAAGTGAGGACATCCAGTGCCTTCCATCATGAACGTTACAAGTTTCTCCAAGGAGAAGTTATGAAAATATGACCTACACGTGGCAGAAAGTAGCTGGGCAATGCAGCGGCTGACCAGCATCCTGGAAGGCAGAGGCCTCTCTGAGCCCAGTTGTGTCTGAGCAGAGTGACCCACTGTGCAGATCCCCTGGCGGGGAGTTGTCTAGCTCATCTCCCAAAGCACAGCACTCCATGTGGTTCTATGGCAGACACCCTGCTGTGTTGCCAGTGTCGGGCTCAGGTTGGGTGCCTGCTGGGCAGCAGTTGAGGAAGCCCGTGATCAGACATCCTGGCCAGCTTTCCTTTGTATATCGTGAATCTCAGAAGCGCAAAAGCAAATCTGTTTTGTTTTTGACAGACTGATCTGCTCACCTGAATGATTAAAATACAGTGGACACTCAACAAATATTGCCAAATGGTTGAATCAGTGCCTTCTCCAGTCAACCAAGAGCGAAAGTCCTAGACAATCCACTGGCAGAGACATTTGGATAGAAAGACAGTTAATTCTTTCTAAATTGAAGCTGCTCACTTAGGTGACATTGAAGGCTCTGTCTCCACATACAGAACTGTGGAAACAGGGCTGCAGTGGTGATCCAAACATAATTCCACAGGTATAACTGATCAAATTCCAGGAGGAATGTCCTCGTTGGCTGGGGCCACCAGCTGAATGATGCTACTTGCCCAGGATTTTTACACTTGTTATGGAAGACCAGATTTTTTTTTTTCTTTGTAAGAACACTGGATGATGCTTAACATCTAAATTATGGAGTCTGCTTGAAATGTTATTTAATAGAATTTAAGCAGTGTTTGACTCGGTGGTGAAGAAATATTTATAGGATGGCATGGGGGCTGCGGAAGGAGGCAGTTGCTTTTGCCACCCAGGTTGGTCTGAGAGTGCTGAAGGAAACTTACCTGCAGACAGGCTGGGAAAATTGGGGATGTTCCTACACCACCCACCATGGGTCAACTGGACTGAAACCATGGGAAGAAAATTTAGTTGAAATCTCTTAGTAATGACGGGTGAACGTGCGCAGCTGAGCCACGTCAGTGAGCACGTGACGGGACACGGAGCTCGGCACCCCTCGGAGGGGAGACCAGGGGTCAGGGCACTTGCTCTGCACAGATCACCTACAGCAAGACAAGACTTCAGTCCTCACTATGCACTGAGTTAGGTCTGACCGCAGGCAGCAGCTTGACTTCTGGCCTCTGCCTCAGTGTGAAATTGGGGCTCCCTCAGACTCCATGCCTGCTCCACGCAAACTGCAGTTACGATGACTCACATTCACCCAAGTAAGTAGTGTTTTTTTACTTCTCAGCTAAATTACCTTCATTTTTGTTGTATAGTCAGAGCTGACAGCCCATAGAGGAGAGTTTGAGGACTTGACTTAATAATTTTATTTTGATAGGATGGCTGCAGGCTCTCACTTCTCCCTCTTGTTGCAGGGGTTCTGTGGGGAGGTCCTGGGATTGTGGGGCTGGGCTGATCTGGACCATGTGGTTCCGATGCTGGGCTGTCTAGCCTGTCCTGCCTGGGCATGCATGGTCTGCACACAGGGTGTGCAGTCGGGAGGTGGGGAGGTCTTGGTTGAGCACTGTCCGACAGCCACGCTGAACCCCAGCTGGAGGCCCCGAGCTCCTGCCGCTGCCTGCCTTCAGTTTCTCTGACGAGCTCCCCCACCCTCATCAGCGCCTTGGCTCTGCCTCTGCTGTGCATTCTTAGTGGGAGGAGCGCGTGTGGAAGGGTTACTGAGTCAGAGCCACTGTCAGCACCTTAGTCCTTGTCAGTTTCAGGAGACTTGTCTGTCGTGTTGGCCAAAAATTATTTCCTATCTTTGTGAATTTTTTTTCTGGCTTGCCATCCTCTAGGATTCGAGTTTCCTATTGTGTCACAACTTACCAGCTTTGTTTTATAAAGATAAACCATCAGGTTTAATAATCCATGAACTTGGAATCTACATCATGGTTATAATAGTGATAATGAGAAAAATACTAAGAAACCTGATTTTTAAGTTATTTTCAGAGTTGAACAACAACCAGGTGCCTGTATAATCAGGTGCTGGACAAAGGAAGAGCCTATGTCAAGAAGCAGGAGTAATAAACACTCATTTCTCCATCTCTGTAAGGAGGACCAGCCAGTTACACTGCAATACCAGGATGCATGCCCTCCTCTCAACGCCCGGGTGTGAAGGGCGGTCAAATGTCTGTGGCCAGTACTGAGGAGGGCCTGGCAAGGAATTGACTCGCTTATATGTCCGTATTTTAACAAAGGCTGACGAGAGGAGCTTCATGTCGTGCGGTGTTCAGTCCACAGTACAAGACATCTGCTGAACGTGTGCACAGCCAGGGAGCTGAGGGCTCAGGGAGAGCTCCTCACCCGTGTTCACAGAGGCCCTTGAGTCTTCGTCAGGAGGCGCTAGCCTCCAGCTCTTCCTGCTCACTGAGACCTCCTTCTGGTACCAAATAAAGGCAGAATTCCACGATCGGTCTTCATGGCCACCCACTGGCCACTTCCTTGGCCTCTGGCCAAACCACTTATGCAGCCCCAGTGCTAGAATTTTTCATCCTCCCGTGGTGGCTTAGCAAGTGACAGGAAAGCGCCCAGATGTAAACACCAGCACTGTGTTGGGCTGGAAGCTGGAGCGAGGCCAGCCGGCCCTCCCTGACACGGAGTGATGGGAGGCCCCTCACGCTCGCGGGCACGGACAGCTGAGCCTGTGTGAGCTAATTATGAGAGGCCAATTAAGATGTGAGATTTCATTTTAGATTGGATTTGACACTTCAGACTCCCTGAGGAAGTTGTTTCCCAAGGACCCTGAGTGACAGAATGCGTTTTTAATCCAAGGCAGGTCAGGTCGTCACCTCCATCTTGCTTGGAAGTCCTCACCCACGTGAAAGAGAGCGCTCAGAGGGAAAAATTGGCTTTTTCAAGGGGGAACTTTTGCTCCACAGTGGTTAGGGTGGGGTACCTACGATGCTTCTGTCAGATTTGAGAACCCATAGAGCAAGCAAGTCAAGTAGTACATGCCTGTAATCGCAGCAACTTGGGAGGCCGAGGCAGGAGGTTAAAGAGTTTGAGACCAGAGGCAACTTGTGTAACTTAGCAAGACTTTGTCTCAAAATAAAAAATAAAATAAAAAATGGGCTAAGTGTGCAGCCCAGTGGTAGAACCCTTGCAAAATATGTGCAAGGACCTAGGTTCAGCCCCCAAGTATCCACACACGCACACAGGAGCACACACAAAGGAATCAACAGAGCAAATGTTAGCTTGGAACAGAATGGCTGTTCTGGGAGGTGAGGATCTGGGCTGCTGGGAGGTGTGCTGGGGAATTCTCACCCCATTGCTTTCTATCCTTTGAATCACATTTGTGAGTTTTTTTTTGTTGTTGTTGTTGTTGTTGTTTTTGTGGTACTGGGGGTTGAACCCAGGGCCTTGCGCCTGCATGCTCTGCAAGTGCTGGACAACTGAGCAGCACCCCCAGCCCTTTTTTTTACTTCTTTGAGACAGGGTCTCGCCAAATTATGCAGACTCCCTCTGGTCTCAAACTTACGATCCTCCTGCCTCTGCCTCCCAAGTTGCTGGGGTTACAGGCGTGCACCACCGCGCCTGGCTACATTTGTGAACAGTTTAAAATGTTTGATTATTTTTTTCCAAGGCACAAAAAGAATTTGCAAACCCTCAGATGATAAGAATCCCAAGTTGTCCCATAAACCCGAGCGGTTGTTTCTCTTCTCTCATGTGTACTCATATGACATGAAGACACAGAAGCAGAGATCGGTTTCTCCAGTTCCTTCTTTCTCTGTCGCACTGAGCGTGTCTGGTGGGCTGAGTGCTGAACCCCACAAGTACCGCCGTCTCTGGGGTCCCTGAGTGAAGTGGAGCAGAGCAGACCCCCCTCACCCTCTGCCATCTCCAGTGCTTTTAGCAGTGAGGCTCCATCCTGGGCTTCATTCTATAGCCACAGCCAAACCTGGCTCTGGTCCCATGTGGAACACGAAGCATGGACTCCACCTGCTTGCTTGTGGTTGCGGCTCTTGGCTGCTTGGAAGTCCCTTCCTCAGATGTGAGACTGGGGAGTTGTCAACGTTGAGAAGTCAGGCAATGCAAGGTCACGTCACCACAGACAACTGAAACCGTGGCTGTCTTAGAATCACGTCCATCTCTTAAACCCATCACCATGGAAACTCGAGACCTCGCTGGTGAAGGGGGGGGTTAGGCCCAAGCAGGAGTGTGGTAAAGAGAGAGAAGAAAATATGGAATAGAAAATACCCCGTGCTCGAGTCCCCACAAGGTGACTGTTAGATGTTTCCTTCGGTTCCCTGGGAAGACACGTGGGAAGTTTCCACCCCACGCTGCAGATGTGAGTTCGTGCTCCGCCCCACCAGCAGGGCTGTGTGCGCAGTGCCTTCCATGCTCTGGCTCCAATGGACAGTGGTTCTAACTCGTGTGTCCTTCCCTCCCTGGTGTCCAGCATGGCACTGGACTGCCCGTCAGTGCTGGATAACTCACCACCAGGCTCCCACTGTGGTGTAGGGCTCAGGCAGAGCCACAGGCTCTGTACCACCTGGAGCTGCTGTGTTAGGCAAGGACGTGGGTTGAGTGGATACTTTTGACAGAACATTTTCTTATATTCATAAATAATATTTAAGCAGACAAGGTTAAAAAAAAAAAAGAGTGTCATTCATTCAGGTTACACGTGCCAGGACTCATCTGCTAACCTTCAGGGGCCCATGCTCCACCCTGTGTGGAGGGCCTGGCTCCTCTGTGTGGCATTCGGCTCAAGGGAGGTTGTAGTTGAAGGTTCTGTGACAAAAATGAAGAGACAGACAGCCAAGAATATTTGTGAGCTTTGGTTGAGAGCTCCTCAGGCTCTCTCTTAGTCTCCTTACGCCACAACTTTGTTTCTTAGTAACAATTACAGAACAGAAAAGGAATGTATGAACTTTTTAAACCTACTCATTCTTTCTCTAATTTCTTTTTCTTACTATGTTGTTGTTGGGTGCCATCGAGTCAGTATCCGACTCATAGCGACCCTCATAGGGTTTTCAATGGCTGACTGTTTCAGGATTGCCTTGGGAGTGGATTGCCAGGTCCTTCTCCCATTTTTGTGGTGCTGGGAATTGAACTCTGGACCTCAGAGACTGCAGCACAGCGCTCTACCAACTGAGCTAAATCCCAGCCTTTTCTTACTATACACTATATAATTATAACAATCAAAGGTATGACTAGGGCAGGCAAGACTCTCCAGACATTCCCTCCAAATCACGAGAGATAATCGATAAGTGGCCTTCCAGGAACCATGTCATCAGCTAGTGTTCTCAGAAACACGTTTTACTGCATGTACCAGTAAACCTTTGCAATGTCATGCAAAGGACACAGTGAACAGGTGGGCCTCTCCTTCTAGCAAGGCGGGCATTTTGGCCTTTCCAGGCAGCCCTGCCTCTCCTGATGGCCTCTCCATGACTGTGCCTGCTTATATTGAGAGATCATACCCGTCATTGGCTACCCATTCCTCCTGAGGGCAAAACAGGGTGAAGGGAAATAAATTCACTGTAACATATTTGGGGTGTGGCATTTAGAGGTAACACCTGCTGGCCTCTCTAAGACTGTGCCTATCTTAGGTTGTCCCTCTGCTTATGAAAGATCTTACCCGTCATCAGCAATCAGCCTTCCTGAGAGCCAAACAGGGTGAAGGAAGATATATTCATTGTAACATATTTGGGGGTTCATCATTTAGAGGTGACAGGAGGTCACAAAGGTAGTGGCATGAAAAAGAGCAAGGAGTTGCAGCTTTGCCATAACAAATGTGGGCAAATGGCTTGTTCTCCGTAGGCCTTGATTCCACGTGTGTGAAGCAGAGAAGTCGGTCCCACCAGCCCATTTGCGGGCAGTGGTCAAGCCCTTTGACCTGCATCTCTGAGTTTCTGGCCCTGTGTAGAGGGAAGTTTTTATGTCCCAAATGGTAGGGAACCATGAGCAGCAGAGCTGTGCTTGGGACTCCAGGGAAGGACACAGGTGAAACCAAGAAGAGGGCTCCAGGATTGTGGGTTGTGCGCCTCCCAGTTCGGCCCGGATGTTCGGACAGGCAGCGCTGCCACACACACAGATACTAAACACAATTCACTGGGGACCGTTGGGTGAGGGGTGCAGACTCCTGTGGCCCTTGGGTCACTGGCGGAGATGGGAGAAAGGAAAAGCCTCGGGCTCTTTTGTCTTATGGGGACAAACACAGCTCTTTATTTCTCTCTCCCCACCCTTAGAAGGGCAGGGAGAAACCCAAAACATACAGCTTTAAGTGCTAGCAGCTCTTATACAGCCTCAAGGGCAGATGCTCCCATGTTGGTAGTCAGCAGAGAGCAAGTTCTTTCCTTGTTGATGGTCACAGCGGGGAGAGTGTTCTTTCCTCACCAAAGGTCCAGGCGAGAGAGCGGAGAGAGCTGTTTCCTCATCAGTGGTCCGGGCAAAAGAAGGGTCGAGCTGCTGCAGTGCAGCTCCTTATATAGCTCACCCATGGAATGGCCTGAGCCAATCAGCTTTGAGTCCAATTGTCCAATCAGTTTCGGGGGATTTGTGAAGGGTTTTGTACAAACGTCCAACCAAGTTCCTTTCATTTTCCCTAGATTCCTAATTTACAAACCAGCTCTTCAAAAGCCGTTTTCCCAGTTTGTGGGTTTTTGCCAATTTCCTCCCAACTTCTCCCTACACAGGATCAAGGCCCTGGGGTCACATTCAGGCTGTGTGGCCTTAGCACACTTAGCATTCCCAGCTCTACATCCCTGCCACTTCCACACAGGGCAGCTGTGCGTGGAATTGTTTGCAAATGCAAAGTGCTTAACAGTCTGGTAATCTGTCCTCTTCCAACTCAGCCTGCAGCTTGGTGTTACTCTTTCAGGATAAAATCATAATGGAAAGTGGAAAACACATTAAGCATCTAAAACAGTACCAATTTTTAGACGTTAAAATGTTTGTTTGCTTTTGGTCAGATGTCATGAGATTAGCTGAAAGCCACTTGTCTTCTTGTTTTCCTTTTGCTATCACAAGGGGGAGACAGGAGTGGCCTGTGAGAACTGGCCACTGAGGACCCCTGAGGTACCAAACAGGCACCCGGGACTGCAGCTAGTCCATCTCGCTCTGGGCCTGAAAGAGCAGGTGGAAGGAGAGGTGTGTAGTACTGGATGCTTTGAGTTTTAGTTCACAGGATGTTGCAACTTTGGATATTGGTGAGAAGGATGAGTCTCACCTTGGAGGGAGCTGCCTTACACATCTGTTATTCCGGGGATTTTCAGCAATAGGAAGGTAACGTCTTCTACCTGTGAACTCTGCCTGGGCAAGGCCTCTCCTGATCTCTTCTGAGCCCTGCAAGAGGCTACAAACCATCACCCATAACTAGCTCATCACCATCAATGGGCTGAACTCTCAAAAGTTTCTGCTTTGGAGTCTCCGGCCCCTCAGGTTTCATGGCCAGTAATGGTGTTTCTTTTACCCCCCTCTTTTAAGCTCATAGCGCTAGTTGCTTCATTATTTTTGGAGTCCCAAGGATATGCAGAGCTTGCTGGGGAGGAGACTGGCTGAGCAGGCAAACTCTGGCCTCTGGAAGAACAACTGGCAGTAACAGCGGTGCTGCCTTTGCAGACACCCCAGTCAGCAGCACCGGTGGACGAGCCATCTGATCCCACGGTGTGGTGGAGATTTGTGTGAGGGGTGTTGCATTCCATCCTCAGCATTTCCCAGGGTCCATGTTCACCTGTGCTAGGGTTTAGCTCAGTCTACAGAGTGCTGCGCTGCACTCTATGGGGCTCTAAGTTTGATCCCTATCACTGCAAAAATGGGAGAAGGGCCTGGCAGCCCACTCTCAAAACAATTCCGAAACAGTCATTAAAAACCCTGTGAATTGCAAAGAAACACTGACAATAGTGCCGAGCATGGCACAGTGCTGGGTGATGTTTTGTTCTGTTGTACATAAGGGTCACTGTGAGTCGGACCTGACTCAGGACACCTAACAACAGCATTCCTCTGTGGATGGTCTCTGTATTTGAAAAGGAAGTGGAGGAAGATCAGGGTTTCAGAGAAGAGCCAGTAGCACAGGTGAAGGGCTCAGCACGTGGCTCCCTGAGACCAGGGCGTGCAGTGCTATGGAAAGAAACCGTTTTCCTGTGCAGCATTTATTGGTCAGCGTGGGTTCTCACACGTTGCGGGGGCTTTGCTGCTTGGCACGTGGGACCTGGCGCAAGCTTCTAACAGTAGTGTGAACAGCCCTGAGTGTCCAGGGGAAGGTGTAAGTCAGAACCCCTAGACCACTGCGGGCATTTGGGAGTCCACAAAGGTGAAGACGGGACTCAGCCTCTGGCTGCTCACCCAGGCTGAGTTCCATGACCATGCTCAGTGACCACCGTGAGCAGGCTTGAGTGAAGAGAGCGCTTCACAGAGCCCAGTTGGCCAGTAGGTCTGTACCAGGGCCTCAGCTGACTTCTCCACCCCTATTTTGCATGACAGAGCCTAGTGTTTCCACATGTACTGGGTTTCACAGTTTGTAGATTTGGGACCTAGAAGCCAGAGTCTTATTTTCCACTCTCTTGGGCTACCTTTTAGCTTCCAGGAGCCCTCCCTGAGTCAGGTGCACAGGTACATTTTAGAGCTGGAAAGAGGAGTGGTGGTGCAGGATGAGTGTCTGTGCCATCTGTCTCTATCGTGTCTATCTGCTGTCACTTCAAGGGTGAGACTCAGAGAGGCTGGGGGCTCACCCCGAGCGGTGACTCCTGAGCTCCCATGACTCAAGAGTCAATCATCTGTTTGTTTTTGTTTAATTTTTCAAGTTTTATATAGAGCTCCCATAAATAAAATATTGTGCTTTAAGAATGCAAGGGCATGAAAAAAATGCAGCCTAGCTCACAGCAGTGCCTAATATTCCAGTCTCCAAGGCCGTTTCTTACGAGCTCTGAATTTTACATTAGAAAATGATTCTCAAGCTCCAAACATGTTGCCAAAATGCACATTTCACTTCTGTTTTATTTATACTGAAGTGCTACTTTTGTGCAAGTGTTCTTCTATACCATATTCAGCAAGTGTGTGGGAACTCCTGCGGAGCTGACGGTGCCCAGCCGCAGCTGGGAGCCTCTTCTCAGTCTCAGGGTGGCTCTGTTGACCTCCTGCTTAGACTGCGATAGCAGGGAGCGTGAGGTCAGGTCCTCATCAACGACCCGAACTGATGTGGGCTCATGAGGAAAATGCACAGACTCATTATATTGCAACATATTTGCAATTCAATGACAAAATGTTTTTAAAATGGTGTTTATTCTTTCCCAGGGATGTTTTCTTTATCTGTTAGGGCAACCTTGGGACAACCATGTGTCTACATATGTAGATATTTTCATGGGTTTTGACTTTAGCACCATTAAGTTTTCACAGACTCTGTTGTCTCTAATTCTGCCGTGACTCAAAGATAGACAGTGGTGAGAAACCTGGTTGTCTGGAAAAGGCCCTTGGATAGAGTATTGAAGATCTTCCTATTTATGAAAGAAGGGGAAAGGTCACCAATGGGTAGGTATCTTAAGGGAAATATGGCTCCTTATGATTACAGTGAAGGTTCATGGGCAGATCTGAGATAATCTAAGAAGGTATGTCATTTCATGAAGATGGGCAGAGGTCTTAGAAGTCAAGAAGCTCAAAGAAGATCATCCACTGAATGGCATTTCACATTGGTTTTTAACGTAGTGAGAGAGGTGCTTAACAGATTTTCAGTGAATACATAATGTGGGGAAATTATCCAAGAAACATTTGGACTAAATTAGAGTTGAGTTAATCAAAGGAAGGGTTGGTGAGTATAATCAATCAATTAAAGAGCAGCCAGTGATGTAGAATATCAGTCTGGCTATGTAACAAGTGGCTTTGAAACCTAGTTAAAATGACAGTCATTTTATTTAGCACACAGTTATGTGGGTTAGAGAGACGAGACTTCTGGCTTGGGCTAGTTAGTCTAGGCTTTCGTTTACCTGTGGGTAGATAGCATCCTGCTAGTGGCCTCCACACAGCTTGCAGGTGACCCAGGTGGCATCCCTGAAGCATCCAGTGGTCAGCAGTCTGAGGGCTGGCAGCTGAGTCCAGAGGGGTGTCCTCAGTTTTCTCCATCTGTTTTCACTTCTGAAGATACCTTAGCTCCTTGATCATGGCAGCCTTAGAGGCCAAGCCTGAAACCCAAATAGATCAATAAGCATATTAAATGTAAATGGGCCCAAAGGTGACAGATATTTCAAATTAAATGCAGAGATTGTCAGACTGAATAAAACTGTGAGACCTAACTGTATGCTATCTTTAAGTGACTTATTTTAAATATAAAGAAATGCATGTTGAAAGCAAAAGGATAGAAAATAATATACCAGGGAATCAGTATAAGAAAGGCGATTTTTCTACATTAGTTCAAGCACACAGACTTAAATAAATGACTTGTTACAGGAGGAGAGGGTTATCTCAAAATCACAAAAAGGTGAAATTTTCAGGAAGACACAATAAGCACTAATGATGTATTTAAATACAGAGCTTCAACATGCTTGGAAAACTGATACAATGGAAGGGAGAAAGATGAGTACAAAATTATAGGGGAAAATTCTAACACTCCTTTCTTAGTAAGTGATAGAGGTAGATTTAAAAAAAGTCAGGAAAACTCTAAATATGTGGAATTAAACAGCACTCTTGTAAATAATGCATACATAAACAATAAAACAGTAGGACTATTAGAAAATACGTTAAATCCATGAAAATAAACAGCAATGCTACAGTTTAGAGGGAAGTCCACAGCTTTGAAGGCCAGTATTAGAAAAAGACCATTAACTTAAACTTGGTCTGCATTTCTACCTAAGAACATAGGAAAAAAGATCATTGTTTTTCTTCTGTCCTTGAAGGCTGAACCCCAGGCCTTGCACATACTTTACAAGTGCTCTACAACCAGGCTGTGCTCCTAGCCTATTTTTTATTTTTTATTTTGAGACAGAGTCTCACTAAGTTATGCAGGCTGCCTCTGGTCTCAAACCTGTGATCCTTCTGCCTTGACCTCCTGAGTCACTGGGATTATAGGTGTGAGCCACCACATCTGGCTAATCTTTAGCAATACTAATCAAGAAAAATATTATCAGTACGAGAAATGAAAGCAGGAGTATCAATGCAATGTTTGTATAATTCAGTAGGATTATGAGGAGATATTGTGAATAAAATTATTTCAGTAAATTTGACAATTTAGAAGAAATGGAGAAATTCTTTCTCACTTGTTGTTAGGTGCCATTGAGTTGGTGTCCAACTCATAGCGACCCTATGTATAACAGGCGGAACACTATTGTCAGTGCTTTTCTGCTATTCATTGGGCGGTCTCTCATCCAAGTACTAACCAAGCCCAACACTGCTTAGCTACCGAGATCTGAGGGGATCGGCACAGCTGCAGGTTCTTTATCGGATAAGCTTGCTAAAATTGACACAGAAGAAATCAAGACTTTGAAACTATACGGGATCGCTAAACATGCCCGTCAACGTGATTGGCCTGAGAACCCCGAGGAGGTCAGTAAGGTGAGTCTGGGGGTGTCTGAGTGTCTCACAGGATGGATTAAGTAGGGAGCACCCTCTGAATGTGGGCCCTGGGATGGGGCCCAGATGGAATAAAGGGAGAAGAAAAAGCCGGAAGCACTGGGATCCTCTCCCTGCTTCCCACCGCCAAGAGGTGATCGGCCTCCCGCACACGTTCCCACCACCGTAGCCAGCCTGCCTCAGGCCCAGGGCAGCAGAGCCAGCTGGCCATGGCCCTAGAGTCAGCAGAGCCAGGGACTCTGGACGGAAACCACTTAACTCTCCGACACCAGGGGACAAAATAAATAATCTGCCCTGTAAGTTGTTTTTGTCAGCTTTTGTCACATGATGAGAAGGCTAACATGCCATATAGTCAGTAAAGATTTTGAACTTTTGTACTAAAGTTATTGAGGCTTATAAACAAAACCTCACTATACAGATGCTGCAAGGCCAGATAGTGAAATCTAGAACGATAGAAGAAACAACGGAAATGCACATAAGGTCTTTCAGGGTGTAAGGCAGCAAGGAGTACTTTCCAGTGTGTTTTATGAGTCCACACAGCCTAAGCACAAACACATGCCAAAGTCATTCCCCAAAGGAAGTGTAGGCCAGAATTGCTCTACATCATAGAACACAGTGTCAAAAATCTTAATGGCAAATAAAAGGGTAATAGTCATTACCAAATGTGATATACCCCAGGAATGCAAAGTTGACCGAACGTTTGAAAAAACATCAGTGTAAACAACATGATAACAGAATGAAGAAGGAAAATCCTACGACCATTTCAATAAATGCAAAAAAATATTTTACAAAGTTAAACGCTCATTCACTATTTAAGAACTTTAAGGAAGTGCAAGCAAAGGATACAAAGGACTTCCTGGTCTGACAAAGGGTGCAGTGAGGAACACCTAGCTCAATTCATAGTGAAATAACAGGATTTTTCTCCAGAATCAAAAGCAGACAGAGTGTTATCTCATTGCACTGGATCACCCTGGCCATTCAATCAACTCAAAAAAGAAAGTGGCATGTAGGTTGGAAAAGAAGAAATAAATGCCTTTGTTCACATGCCATATTTATGCAGAAAATTCTAAGGATTGCGCAAAATAAATATAGGAGTCAATAAAAGAATGTAGAAAAGCCATAGGATACAAAAGAAATATCAACACTATATTTTTATATATAGCACCAAGTGGAAAGTAAAACTTTATAAAGAGTCAAGAAGGAATATAAAATATTCAGGAGCATCTTACACAAAATGATCAAGACATAAGCATTGAGATTAAAGGAGGGCTAAGTGAGTAGAGGGGCTGGGATTTAGCTCAGTTGGTAGAGCACTGCTCTGCACTCTCTGAGTTCTGGAGTTCAATTCTCAGCACCACAAAAATGGGAAAAGAACATGGCAATCCACTCTCAAGGCAATCCTGAAATAATCAGCCATTGAAAACCCTTTAAGGGTGGCTATGAGTTGTGGACATGACTCGATGGCACTTAACAACAAGTAAATAGAAATATCTGCCACATTTTTAATTTAGAGACTCAATTTTGTTAACATTTAAATAGCCAAAACTTGATTTTTATCATCAACACAATCTAAACTAAAATATCAATGGAGTGCTTCTGAAAAACAATTACAATTTTTAAAATTATATAGAGGGGGGAAAGGAGGGGAATTAAAGTAAAGGGAAAAGAAGAGGAAAATCTCAAAATATATGATGCAACTATATGGATATATGGGAAAATAGGGGAAAGGAAAGAAGAAAGCCCAATGAAAATATAACCCATGAGTGCATACGATTTTATTACATAATAATCAAATGGTTCTGTAAGATATATAAGTTGATGAAATTATAACCAAAAGTGATGGAATAGTTGCATAATGGAAGTAGCAAAAATCTTATTACTCTGTACCCCAACAACATTTATAAATAGAAGAAAAAATAAAATAAAGTTATATAGAAATGCAAAGGACCAAAAACAACCCAAATGCTGTTGATGAGGAGTGAAGTCAGAGGCTCCCACCTGCCTGCTCCCAGGATGCACCCTGTAGCTGCAGTAACAGATAAGTCTACAGGTGGTGCACAGACAATTCCATCAGTGCAACTGGTGAACTGAATCTTGATAAAAGTTTAAAGAAGCTAAGGGAGAAGACGTCTTCTTAGATGGTGCTAGAACATCAGAATAAGCATTCTGGAGAAATGGTAGCCTGCGTGCTACCTCTCACTAGGGGTGTGAATAAATTATGTTTTACATGCAAAATACAAGCTAACACGCTAAAGCTTCTCAAAGAAAACATTGAAGAAAATTCTAGCAACCTCATGGTACATAAAGGTTTCTTAGAACAAAACAAGGCACTGACCTTTCAAGGATCAGATTGTAAAATTAAACTGTTAAAATTGAAAAGTTCTTCTCTAAAACACATTACTAAGGAAATATGAAGGCAAGCCACAGACTGCAAGAAAATATGTTTATATCAGACAAAAGGGTCTGTATACAAAACATACAAAGAGCTCCAACAAACTAATAAAGATAGATAACCAAATAAAAATGATTGAGTCACTTAGACATTTTCTTAAAGCATATGTACAAATGTCCCATAAAGCCATGAAAACGTGCTTGAAAACATTAGACGTCAGGGCAAAATGAATCAATGCCAGAGTGATACCATTTGCTGAAATTACAAACAACCCACAGATGTTGAAGTGGCTGTGGGCACCTGACACTGTCACACATTGGGAGATGGTTCATCCACTTCGGGAACTGGCAGTTTATTACAAGGTGAAAATACACCTGCTCTATGACTCTGGTAACATGCTAGTATTTACCCAAGAAGTATACGCATATTTGTACACAAAAAGACTTAGACAAGAACATTTGTAGTAACTTCACTCATAATTGCCAAAGCCCATACATCCAGACACTTGTCAACAGGAAAAGAGATTTACAGTCCAAGGTAGTTGCAGAGTGCAACTGAGCTATACAGAACGCAGAGGGCACAAGTTGCTGGCATGCACAGGACCAATGTAAACCCAAGAAACATGAAACCCAGGCACAGTGAACACCATGGCATGATTCCCTTTCTGTGGAGTGAAACCGAGCAGCAAGTGCCCAGAGATCTGGCGACTATGTCAGAAGAGTTGTTGTTAGGTGCTATCAAGTCGGTATCCGAGACTCATAGCGACCCTATGTACAACAGGCTAAACACTATTGTCAGTGCTTCTCTGCTGTTCATAGGGTTTTCAATGGCGAACTGATTTTTGGGAGTGGGTTGCCGAGTCCTTCTTCCAAGTCTACAGTATCTAGTGTTCCCAGGCGGTCTCCCATCCAAGTACTAACCAGGCCTGACCCTGCTTAGCTTCTGGGATCTGATAGGATCAGATGCCACAGAGCTATGGCTGCAGGCAGAAGATTGTTGTTGTTGTTAGGTGCTGTCCAGTCGTGTCCGACTCATAGTGACCCTCATAGGGTTTTCAATGGTAGATTGTTTTGGGATTGCCTTGGGAGTGGATTGTCATGTCCTTCTCCCATTTTTGTGGTGCTGGGAATCAAACTTGGGACCTCAGAGACTGCAGAGTGGCACTCTACCAAATGAGCTAAATCCCAGCACAGCAGAAGATTAGTAGGGTGGAAATCTCCAGGACAGCTATATCCTGACTGGTGTCAGCAGAATAACAGCCCTGAAGACACCCAGGTCCTACCCCTGGAAGCTTTGAACCTTATATGGCAGTGAGATTTTGCAAAGTGATTAGGTGAGAAGCCCTGAAATTTGCCCGTGATTCTAGAAGATGTAGGTGATCCCTAAATATGACCATAAATGTACCGAAGAGAGGGAGGTTGAGCAGAGAAAAGGACTAAGATGAGACCATGGTACAGGGCAGAAAAGCTGTTGTGACTGAGGGACCTGGCTCAGTAAGGAAGACCACTTCAGATGCTGGAAAAGAGGACCAGCGTCTGCACAGCTCTGGGACAGCCTGACTTTGGTGTGTGGGACTTTGGCCCTGTGGACATCCAGCTGCTAGAACCGTAAGAACAAATATGGGCTGGAGTGAGCCACAGACTCTGCAGTAATTTGTCACAGCTGCTGCAGGAAATGAGTAAGGCTGGCATGACGGTCCACAACTGCGTATTCACCAAAATATCAAAACCATCCTCAAGGCCAGGGCACTTGACTCATGAAAATCTAGCTCAATTTAAGGAAACCTCAAAAACAACAGCAGAAAATAAAAACATCTATTTCGTACTTAGATACAAACATCTACACGTGCACGCATGAGGTGGGAGTCCACAATATTTGATTCTCTCTCCTGGAGTGGATGCAAATATGACATTGCTTGTTTGGTTCTTATTATTTTATTTTATTTTATATTTTATTTTATTTTTGTGGTACTGGGGGTTGAACTCAGAGCCTTGCACTTACATGCTTTGCACATGCTGTACCACTGAGCTGCACCCCCAGCCCATTTTTATTTATTATTTTACTTTTTGGGACAGGGTCTCACTAAGTTACACAGACTACCTCTGGTCTGGAACTTGCAATCCTCCTGCCTCTGCCTCCTGAGTCGCTGGGATTACAGGTGTGCACCATGGCGCTGGCTGGTTCTACTTCTTTAAGTGAGGGAGATCCTCAGTTGAACCTGTGAAATCTGAATTTCTCCAAATCACAGCATCAGGGTAAGGCAAACTGGGTGAAACTGATTTCCATTTTTCTAGCTCCTCCACACTGCAGGACTCTACCTCACTTTGCATTGATGGGTCTAGACCTGCCACAGTAGAGTGAGGTCCCAGTTCTGCCTTGCCGGCTTCCTCCAAACCATTTCACACCCTCAGCATCCCAGGCCCCTGTGGGTTTTCTCAGCTCATTCTGAAAGAGGCAGAGGAAGCACGGAATACCACCTGGGAGGAGAGGGGAGACACCCGGGGCAGTGTGGAAGCAGAAGGAGGCTGAAACCCAGCACTGCGGGACACGAGGCAAAGGAGATGCTCCGGGACTAAAGGGTGAAGAAGATGTAACACGAGACGATTCCTCCAGGCTTCCAGGGTGTCCTCTGCCCGCCGCCTGTCCAGCAATGAGCAGGTGGATCCCCACAGCAGAGGCTGCTCAACACCGCAGGGCCAGGGGCAGGGGTCGGAGGCCAAAGGGTGTTCTAGAAAGGCTTGAGGGTTTCCACTGACACTGTTCTGCAGGAGAGATAAAGAGGCCTGTGCCTGGCCTGGGGTGAGAACAAGATGCAATGGGGTCACAGTCAGATGGGGCTAGAGGCTTTGGGCACAGACCTTGGCCTGAAAGGTAGTGGTGCGTAAGGTCTCTGAGGAATCTGCCTAGACCCTCCCCCTCCACTGTGGTCCTCCCACTCAGCAGTGTGCTCCCTGACTCACAGTCCCTCCCCCTCAGCTGTGGTCCTCCCCACCCAGCAGTGTGCTCCTTGACTTGCAGTCTCTCTGCCTCAGGTGTGTTCCCTGACTCACCATCCCCCCCTCCACTGTGATCCTCCCACTCAGGAGGGTGCTCCCTTGTAGGGCACTACCTAGAGAGGCAGTTTGCTCTGGGGCCTATCTAGGCCCACTCGGAGGTCTGAGGCTTGTTCCCCAGGCAGTAACCTTTGCCCTACATCTGAGAACCTCTGGGCAGCAAGCTTCCAAAGATGACACTGGCATCCAATCCCTTTCCTCAGGCCCCTCGACACTGATTGGCTATTTCCAAACCACCAAATGGCTCCTGATTGGACTGTTCAGGAACCACCCCCAACTGGTCACTTTACAAACCCAAATTTGCATATCTCCCCTGATTGGCCAAAACCCGTATAGGGTGACTGCCTCTGATTGGTCCCTGGCTAGCCCCTGGAGAGTATACAAGGACGGTACATGGAGGAGTCAGGGTCCATTCCATTGACTGGGACAGGCAAAGCAATAAACAGCTGTTTGAGCAGAGGGCTTGGAGTTGGCGTCTGCACTGGGAGGAAAGTAGCAAGGAGCTGGCCTGGGCATCAGCCTCTGGGCCGGTCTTTCTCAAGGCTTCTCAGAGCAGCTGTGGGCATAAGCTTCCTTTCTGGGTGGTGCGGTTCTCCAGTGCTCCGCTCCCCCTCACTAGACGGCGGGTCCAGTGGCAGGGCGACGCCCCACACTCCCTGACTCGCAATCCCTCCTCACTCAGCTATACTCCTCTCACTCAGGAGTGTGCTCCCTGACTCACAGTCCCTCCCCCCTCCGCTGTGCTCTTCCCACTCAGTAGTGTGCTCCCTGACTCACCATTCCTCTCCTTCCGCTGTGGTCCTCCCCACTCATCAGTGTGCCCCCTGACTCTCAATCCCTCCCCCTCAGCTGTGGTCCTCCCACTCACACTCAAGGGTGCTTCTGCTTGACTCACGTGACCATCTCCCCTCCTTTAGAGGCTTCTCGACTTTGGTGGTGGCCCCTTCTTTCTTCATTCACAATTTGCAGTAAATGTCTTTGTCTGCACTTACAAATTTAATAAAGGAGGACAAGGGTTAAAATCGCCTGTGAACAGTGAAAACCAGAAAGGACTATCAAAGGTTAAAAATAACTTTGCACATTTTAAGCACATAGTTGCTTTGGATCCGCAGTCTGCAGTCCTCAGCTGGTTCTGCGGAACACCAGCCCCGCGCTCCGGGCCTGCTCACCTCCCTTTGCGTTCTCTCAGAGCGAAGGGCGTGCATGTGTGGTGCCAGTCCTACCAGAAGGATGGCCACACCGCGTGGCCATGGTGGCACACTGACACGTGTTCACAGGATTCATTCTGCAGGAAGTTCCTCCTGGACATTGTTCCAAATCTGCTTGTTTGCATATTGAGCTTCATGTACAATTAGACAGTTTCTCATCTTATTCTCAGTGATGCACATTGAGCTTCTGGGGCAGGGACTCACCTGATCTCTGCAGTTACCAAATTCCCCCCAGAGGGCTGGGGAAGGACCCAGGGAAGCTTCCTGCTGATATCTGGAGGAGGAATGCAGGCCAGATCCAGTCTGACCCCTTCTTGGGTGCTGGCCTCCCTGAGCTTCTCCCCACCTCCACCATACCTGCTCTCTAGGGAGGTTAGACAGGTAGTTGTTCCATAGTTAGCGAGAGACTGTGGGGCCACAGGACACGCTTGCTGGGACAGCAGATCCTGGAAGCCACTGATGGTGGCTTTACCTGGAAGGCAAGCCCTTCAGAAAGGGTTTGAGGCTGCTGCCTACCCTCGGCGAGGGTCATGGAGAAGGGGAAGTGGGTGGAGTTCAGCGTTCTGGTCTTGGAGATTCCAGGAGAGAAGGGGCAGCTTCACAGAGTGCAGAGTGTTTATTAGCAGCTGGAAAGAACTCTCTCTACCTCTGAAGGGGCTGGGATTTAGCTCAGTTGGTAGAGCACTGCGCTGTAGTCTCTGAGGTCCCGGGTTCGATTCCCAGCACCGCAAACATGGGAGAGGGATGTGGCAATCCACTCCCAAGGCAATCCCAAAACAGTCAGCCATTGAAAACCCTATGAGGGTCACTATGAGTCGGATACCGACTCGACGGCACCTAACAACAACAACAACTACCTCTGAAGCCGGCTGGGACCCATGGGAGGGTGGAGGACTCCAAGGGGGTGTGTCCGTATTTGGCCAGGCCTGCAGGACCTTTCAGTGAGATGGCTCTGCGGTGATGTAGGTGACTCAGGACCTGTAAGCACCCGCACTCATCCACACAGTCAGACCACCCACCCAGGTCCTCAGGTGACCAGGTCCCCATCCTTCCTGTGTGTGCTGCCTCTCTGTTCACGGGAACAGAGCAGTAGCGACTTCCAGATCTATTATGAAAATTACTAGAAGAAAAGGTAGGAGCAAAGCAGTCAAAAAGCAAATATGCAAAATCGAATGCTTTACAAGCAGAGGAAAATATGATTAATATCTTGAAGAACATTTGTTGTTGTTATGTGCCATCAAGTCAGGTCCAACTCCTATCTACCCTATACAAAACAGAATGAAACACTCCCCAACTCTGTGGCAGACACACAATCATTTTTATGTTTAAGCCCATTGTTGCAGACGCTGTGTCAATCTATCTAGTTGAGAGTCTTCCTTTTTGTCATTGACCTACCACTCCACCAAACATGATGCCCTTCTCCAGGGATTGGTCCCTCCTAATAACATGTCCAAAATATGTAAGACACAGTCTAGCCACCCTGGCTTCTAAGGAGCACTCTGCTTGTACTTCTTCTAGGACAGATCTGTTGGTTCTTCTGGAAGTCCATGGCATGTTCAATAATCGTCTCCAGCACCATAATTCAAAAGCATCAATTCTTTTCCTGTCTCCCTTCTTGAATGCCCAGCTTTTACAACTATATGATGCCACTGAAAATACCATGGCCTGAGTCAGGCGCACCTTCGTTTTCAATGTGACACCTTTACTTTGGGCATTTTTTTTTTTTTTTTTGAGGTACTGGGCATTGAATGCAGAGCCTTGCTCTTGCATGCTTTGCAAGTGCTGTATCACTGAGCTGCACCCCCAGCCCCCCTTTTTTTTTTTTTTTTACTTTTTGAGACAGGGTCTCGCTAAATTATGCAGACTGCCTCTGGTCTCAAACTTGGGATCCTCCTGCCTCCGCCTCCTGAGTCGCTGGGATTACAGGCGTGAGCCACCACACCCGGCTTACTTTTCTGCATTTTAAAGAAGCCTTTTGCAGCAGCTTTTCCCAGTGAAATGCATCTTTTGATGTCTTGACTGCTACTTTCATGGGGGCTGTATGTAGAAACAAGTAAAGCAAAGTCATGGACAACCTCAATTTTTCTCTATTTATCATGAAGCTGAGGACTGACCAGTTGTAAGCACTTTTGTTTTGCTGATGTTGTGGTGCAATCCATACTGAAAGCTGTGTTCTTTGATTTTCACCAGTAACTATTTCAAATCCTCTTCAGTTTCAGCAAGCAGAGTTGTGTCATCTGCATAACGCAGGTTGTTAATGAGTCTTCCTCCAATCAAAATGCTGTGTTTTTCTTCATAAAGTCCAGCTTCTCGGATTATTTGCTCAGCACAGAGACTGAAGAGGTATGGTGTTAGGATATAGCCCTGATGTACTTCTTTCTCAACTTTAAACCAGGCAGTATTTTCTTGTTCTGTTCAAATGACTGCCTCCTGGTCCAGGTGCAGATTCCACATGCATACAGTTAAGAGCTTCGGTATTCCCATTCTTCGAAATGTTATCTATAGTTTATTATGATCCACATAGTCAAATGCCTTTGCATGGTCAATAAAACACAGATGATACAACCATGAGAACTAAATGCTACTGGACAGGAGCATTCGGTCAAAATGATGAACTCTTAGAAATTAAAAAATGTAAGTGACAAAAAAGTTCAACGGCAAACTCAGACAATATTGCTGAAGAAGTCTTTTGGAGGCTGGAGCTGAAAGAGAAAGTATAACAGAAAAAAAATACAAAACTTAGCAGCTAGTCCAGGAGATCTGCTATGCAGACAGATGAGAATTTCAGAATGAGGATTCGGGAATAGGAACATTTCCAATCCTTGCTAGTCTCCAGTCTGTCTTCTGTCTCTATGATTTCCCTGTTCAAGATAAATAATATAAAAGGATGAATGTGCTCTGTGACCTACTGTGGCTGCTGTAATTTTTTCAGGGTCTTTCTATGTTTTGGTGTGTATCAATAATTTTTTCCCTTTTTAGGGCTGAATAATATTCCATGGTGGGAGAAGGGCCTGGTGATCCACTCCCAAGGCAATCCCGAAGCACTCAGCCATTGAAAACCCTATGAGGGTCACTATGAGTCGGATACCGACTCAACAGCAGCTAACAACAACAACAAATATTCCATGGTATGTATATATCAAAGTTACATTTTCCATTCATCTATTGATGGACTTTTCTCCACTTTGGCCATTGTGAACAATCCTAGTATAAACATTTATATGCAGGTTTCATGTGTCTTGAGCATGTACTTAGGAGAAGAATTTCTGGGTGACCTGGTAATTTCATGTTTAACTTTCTGAGGAATTGCTAGAATGCTTTCCACAGCACCATACCACATGGAGTTCTCATTAGGAAGATACTTGTTACACTTTCTCCTCGTCCTTGTCAACACTTGTTATTTCTCATTTTCTTGATTAAAGCCATTCTAGTGGGTGTGAAGTAAAATCTCATCATGGTTTTGATTTGCATTTACTTAATGATTAATGATATTAAATGTTTTCTCACATGCTAGTTGGTCATTTGTATGTATCTTTGGAGACATGTTTATTCAAGTGCACTTATTTTTTTAGATTGGGTCATTTTGTTGTTGTTGTTGTTGTTTTTGAGTTGTAATAGGTCCTTACATATTCCAGACATTAGGCTTTTATCTGATATATAATTTTGCAAGTGTTTTAATGAATACACAGTTTGTCTTTTCACATTTTTTGTTTGTGTTTGTTCTTGTGTAACAGGGTCTTCCTATGTGGCTGTGGCTAATCTCAAACTCAAGATCCTCCTGCCTCAGCTTCATGAGTGCTAAGATTTCAGGCATGCACTACCATGTTCAGCTTCAAATTCTTGATAGTATCCTTTGGTATTCAAAAGTCTTTAACTTTCATGAAGCCAAACATGTCTTTTATTTCATTGCTTGTTCCTTTTGTGTCAAAGCTATGAATCCACTGCAAAATCCAAATTAAGGAAGATTGACCTCTATATTTTCTTCTAATAGTTTTGTAGTTTGAATCCTTGTATTTAGGTCATTGATCCATTTTGAACTAATTTTCATATGTGGGGTCAGTTTTAGTCTGTGTAGATGATGTCCGGTTGTCCCAGCACCACTGGTTGAATTCTTTCACCAGTGATGGTCTTGGTGACTTTCTGATAAATCATTTGACCACAGACATTTGTCCAAACTCCCGATTCCTTCCCGTTGACTCATGTCTATTTTTATAATGTTTCCACACTGTTTTGATTACTGTAGGTTTATAGTAAGTTTTAAAATTGCAAAGCATGGGTCCTCCTACTTTGTGTTAGCTATTGGTGCAGTTCCATATAAATTTAAAGATCAGCTTTTCCATTCCTACAGATATTTCTTTGGAATTTTGATAGAGATGACAATGAATCACTCAGTCCCTTGGGATGTGTTGTCATATTAAAAACGTTAAGTATTTCTCTTTATTAAAATATCCTTTAATTTCTTTATGTAAGTGTGGTTTTAGTATACAAGTCTTTCACTTCCTGGGTTAAATTTCTTTCTCAGTATTTTAATTTTTTAGGTGATATTTTAGTGGAATTGCTTTCTTCACTTCCTTTTCAGATTATTTATGTATGGTGTATAGAAACACAACTGATTTTTGTGAGTTGATCTTGATCTGGTACCCTGCGACTGTGGTGGATTTCTTAGTTCTAACTGGCTTTTATGGGGGGAGGATGCTATGTATTCCATGAACTTTTGTATACATAGGCTCAATCGTGTCATCTATAAACAGAGATGGTTCCACTTCACACTCAGTTTGTATGTGGATGCCTTTCATTTCCTTTTTGTCACTTAATCACTCTCACTCTTGCTGAGACTTGAGTGCGATATTGAACAACAGTGTAAAGGTACACATCCCGTCTTATTCTTGACATCAGGGAGAAGGTTTGTCTTTCCCCATTATGTATTATGCCAGCTGTACCTCTTTCTGCTGTCTTTTATTGTGTCAAATACGTTCTCTTCCATGGCTCATCAGTGTTTTTATCATAATAGCACAGTGAATGTTGTTTCATACTATTGAGATGATCGTGTGTTTGTCTTATTTGCGTGGTGTATTACAGTGATTGATTTCCTTATATGAGCAAATCCCGTCTCCCACCATGAGTAATTCTTGTATGGTGTATAATCTTTTCAGTGAGTTGTTGGATTCAGTGTGCAGAAAGGAAACGTTAGTCTGTAGAAGTGCTGGGGTGTTTGTTGTGTCACTGAGATTGAACTTCATTTGATGGGGCTGGGTCTGCCTGAAGCCAGAAGTTGGATGGCGGTTGGTTACATGTTTGCATTTCCACAGAAGTGGAAATTGATCATTAAGGAAAATGGGCATTGGTACATAGATTTTTGCTCCTGGGAGTTTTCAGTTACACCTACATTATTTACTGTACTTCACAGATGATCAGCAAGCCTGTGACGCCATGGTGAATACAGTTTATAGATTCTTAAAATCAGAACAGTGCAGCATCTGCTGCCTCGGCTTCCTTACTGCCTGTGTGGAGACAGGAAATCTGAATGGGGGCTCAGGGTCATGATTTTAGTCTTTACTGAGAGTGATTTGTAATTAAACTTAACTTTGGGATGCTTTTCTCTAGCTAAATATTTCCTAAGCAGTCTTTTACTCTTTAGTTTGGTGTGCACTGAGGGCAATACCACTCCTTGACTTTGCTTCTTCCCCACAATGTTGCCTCCAGCTACTGAGCAGATTTTCCTTTGGTGTCACTCTCTATTTGTCACCTAGGTTACAACAGCAGTGGTTTCTAACAGTTATGTCTTTGTTCATGTGATATATAGTGCTCTGTCAGAAGTGGAGTCTTTCTTCAAATAGTTATGTTTCCCCAAAATGGTCTTTAAAAACTTGTGGTATGTTCATATGACTTTATATCCATTTTCTTTAAATTTATAACTTTCTTCTCTCCTCATATACTCTTGAAGATATTAGACAGTAAATTTTTGAAAAATTATCTTTTCCAATAAAAGATGAAAATCTAAGATAATTTTAAATTTCCTTTCACTTTAAATAATGGTATATAAAATTTCATTTATGATACTATACTTTTGTTTTTAAAATCATTCAAGGAATTAAGATTAAATGTGTGCATGTGAAGCGTTCTTTCCTCCTCACCATGTTGCATTGTGCCAGCTGTTCCCACCTCTGTGGAAGTGTGAATTCCTAACGCAGCCTGCCCTCCAGCTCTGCAGCTGGTGCAGGGTGTTGGGTCAGCCTGCCTGCCTGCCTGCCTGGCTTCCTTCCTGTAGGGAAAAATTGAGAGGAAATTGGCAAAAACTCCTAAACTGGGAAAACGGCTTTTGAATATCTAGTTTGTAAATTAGAAATCTAGGGAAAATGAAAGTAACTTGGTTACATGTTTGTACAAAACCCTTCTTGATTGGACAATTGGACTGAAAGCTGATTGGCTCAGGCCATTCTGTGGACGAGCTATATAAGGAGCTGCACTGCAGCAGCTCAACCCCTTTACGCCTTTTCGCCCAGACCATCAGCTAAGCAAGATCTTTTTCACCTTTTCGCCCGGACCACGGGACCACCGATGAGGAAACAGCTCTTCCGCTCTCTCCCCCGGACCTTCAGTGAGGAAAGAACAATCTCCCATTGCAACCATCAACAAGGAAAGAACTCGCTCTCTGTCTGATCACCGACGAAGCAATAGCTGTCTCCTTGTGACCACCGAGACCACCAACACCGGTGTTTGCCGCTGGAAGGCAAAAGTGCCCGAGGCTTTTCCTTTCTCCCATCTCCGCCAGCATCCTGAGGGCCGCAAGAAGTCCACACCTCTCACCTGAGTGTCCCAAGTGAATTGTGTTTAGTATCTGTGTGTGTGGCAGCACCACCCATCCCAACCTCCAGGCCGGACCGGGAGGCTCGTGCCCACACCTTCCTTCCTCCTTTGTTCTTTTCTCCTTCTTCTGTTTCTCTTTCTTTGCTCCACATTTTTTCCCTGTTTTTCTTCATGTCTCCTATTCTTTACCACCTTGCCTTCTTTCCCACATGTTTACTGAATGAAAAAATGTGTAACTTTAAGTAGTGATTTTATATCTCATTCCTAACTTAATGTGTGCCTTTGACCACCCCCTGAATCGCCACGCGTTGGCTTGCTGGGCTGAGTTGAGAGAGGAGCTCTAACGGCTGTGCAGTGGCCTGGAGGCAGTCTGTGTGTCTGGAGTCCTTTCTCTGTCATCACATCTGTGTATCCCTCATACGGAATCTCACAAACAAGAGTTGACATAATTCAGGACCTAACAGATGTTTTTTGATAATCCTGATTTGTTTCCAGAGAAAATTTGATAGTGGCTTCATATCTCTGGTTGCATCATCATTCTGAGGCCAAATGTCACTTGTTTTGACAACCAAGAAATAGTTGGTTTAGGGCTGGAAGCTGGTTTGGACCCTGGACACCTACAGGTGCTTGAAGAGCCTGTGTCACCCAGAGCTTCCTGGCAATAGTCATGGCTTTTGCAGACGGGTGCAACGCTACAACAGCACGTTTTACCTGGGTCATTCCCTATGGTGACTAAGAGGGTCTGTTGTTGTTGTTAGGTGCTGTCGAGTCGAGTCCGACTCATAGCAACCCTCCTAGGGTTTTCAATGGCTGTTTCGGGATCGCCTTGAGAGTGAGTTGCCACATCCTTCTCCCATTTGGAGGTGCTGGGAAACGAACTCGGGACCTCAGAGACTGCAGAGCAGCGCTCTACCATCTGAGCTAAATCCCAGCTGGTGCAAATCTGAGTCATGTACATTTGACTTTCAAGAGGCACTCAATGCTCACCAGATATCCCTCACTTTTTCTCAATTTGCTCTTAGGACAAAGAATTCACCAGAATGAACGAATCCAAACCACAGATGTCAGAGGTCAGACTGAATGCTGGAGAGGGCTGTGCTAAACTCGGCTGACCTCGCCCTCCTGCGGTTCGGCACCACCATTCACACTCCCCAAGGTCACAGCATAATGTCCTCAGTATTTTGTCAGGTGCAATTTACCAAAGTCATAAAACAGCCACGCCACCCATCTGTCATTAGGAACAGACTTAAATTCTTTAATAAAAACCCACTCTGAAAAATGGGACCTATATGCATGAATATCTAATTAGGAAAGATTCTTTTCCCCAGTTTGGCTTAGTGAGAGAAATTATCTGATAAATCAAGAATATATGACAGTTTTTTGGGAAAAGAATATACTTTATTTGAATTGTGTCAGGACAGTCATGGGCTGGACCACCCACTCAATGCTCATCACAGGTCTGCTTTCAAAGAATTCAAATATATTGGAGTATAGCGAACATGGATTACACTGTGGGTGACCTCCTCTTCCTTTGAAGATTTGGAGGGGATTCGGAATCTTGTGTTGGGAGCTGCATCGTGTGGGAGAGCAGTGTGGCTTATCCATGATGACTGCAGAAAAGCCCAGAGACACTGATGCATTAGGGCCCGATTTCCTCTTGTTGGCTTACAACTTATCCTTTATATCTAAATTACATGGTAAACATGCCACTTTAGAAGTCAAAAAGAATTTGCGAAGACAAAAACCACATAACCCAGTTTTTACTGTATTTTCCAAACTGTGAGACTGTTTTTCAATAATTATTTTTTACTTGGCTGGAAATTTTCTACATGAATAATTTTTTAATTGAGAAAAAATCATCTATTTTTAACGTGCACAATGTGATGTTTTGATAGATGCATGTATTCTTAGAATGCTAAATTAAGTTTATTAACACATCCTTACCACATACACTCACCACGTTTCTTAGATGAGAACACTTACTAACTCCCCTATTAGCAGGTTTCAAGTGTTCAATACACTATTAACTATAGCCTCCATATTATGCAACAGAGCCCCTAACCTTATTCCGCCTGTCTAACTGAAATTTTGTAGCCTTTGACCAACATCTTCCCTTTATTCCAAGCCCCTGGTAACCACCATTCTGTTCTCTGCCTCTCAGAGTTTAACTCAAGATTCCACATTTCAATGCTTTTCCTCAGCTGCATCAGGCAGGTGCACGCAGTGGCAGGGCAGTCCCCTCCGCTCCTCTGGATGCCTCCTCGCCCTCTCAGGGCCCTCAGAGGTGCTTCAGCCACGAGCCCTAGACCTCGTGTTGCTGCCCTTTGTTGCCTGGGACCCTTCCCTTTTCTTTGTCATTTTTTACAGGATACTAATTACCTTTAATCTATAGATTTCCCTTGATTTTTGTCTATCTCCCCAGCTAGAATAAATCCTTAAACCATTTACTATGACTTTCAAATCCAAATATATGACAGCATTTTATTTCCAGAAACTTTATTACAGTGAACAAAACAAGAACTTGATTAGCAAAATAATTGGGATCCATAAGATGAGTTTTAAAAATAACTTTTCACCACTTTCTTGATTTTCTGTCAAATTTATACACACTATTTGACATATGAGTCTCCATGGTGGCAAAGGGTTAAGAAACAGAGGATTTTCACATATTTTCCTACTGGTAAGTCCAGTACTTAAAAAAGTAGCTGGCGGAGTAGACGCGAATAGATATTGTTGGAAGGATGAGTCTCACAGGGCTCTTAAGAACCTTAGAGATAGCACATTCAGAGTCTTCAGAATAGCTTCTGGCATAGAGTAAGTGCCCATTTTTGTATTTTAATATGGAAATTAGCCTGGAACGGTGGCACAGGCATGTAATCCCAGAGACTCGGGAGGTGAACCTTTAACAATGCTTCCTTTGTTAGTCACATGAGAATTTTCTGGAAAGTCCTTTTAATAAGTGTTGTTAAGCAAACCACACGTTCATATACACAATAATTAAGTTAGACACTTACCTCACCCTGTATACAAAGGTCAACTCAAAATGGATTAGAGATCTCAGTATAAGAGGAAAGCTATGAACTCCTGATACATAGCACAGAGAAAGCCTCATGGTGTTGAATTTAGCAATTGGTTCTTAGATATGAAATCAAAAGCACAGACAACAAAAAAGAAATTTGACTTGATTAAAATTAAGAGGGCTAGGGGTTAGCTCAGTTGGTAGAGTGCTGCTCTATGGTCTGTGAGGCCATGGGTTCGGTCCTCAGCACCAAAAACATGAGAGAAAGATGTAGCAATCCACTTCCAAAGCATTCCCTAAACAATAAGCCACTGAAAACCCTATGAGGGTTACTATGAGTCTGAACAAAAACAATAACAACAACAACAACAACAAAGAAAAATTAAGAACTTTTGTGCATCAAAAGACACCATCAACACAGTGAAAGTTAGACAGCAGAGCTGGAGAAAGTACTTGCAAATTATGTATCTGATAAGGAATTAATATTTACAATTTATAAAGAACTCTTATAGCGCCATAGAAAAAAAAAACAACTGGATTTAAAAATAGGCAAAGAACTTGTCTTCTTTCTCCAGAGAAAATAAATACATAAACAATTGTTGTTGTTGTTGAGTGCCCTCAAGTCAGACCCAACTCATAGAGACCCTAACTACAATAGAATGAAACACTACTCAACACTGAACCATGCATATGATCTTCTTAAGTTTGAGCCCAATGCTGCAGACACTATGCTTCTTCTCGTTTTGAGTTGTGCCACATTAACAAAAGGAAATCCCAGGGACTTTACTCCATTCACGTCATTAAAGTCAACTCCACTTTGAGGCGTCAACTCCTCCCCAGTCATTTCTTGAATGCCTGCCAGCCTGAGAGGCTCATTTTCTGGAACTGTTAGACAACGCTTCTCTGCTATTCAATGGCTAATTCTTTTGGAGAGTGGGCAGCTGGGTCCTTCTCCCCACATGTCTGTCAGCTTAGTTGTGCTGTGGGGCTTGTGTGTAACTATGATGCTGGAAGCTAAGCTACTGGTATTTCAGATCCCAGCAGGGTCACCCATGGTTGACAGGTTTCAGCTGAGCTTCCAGACTAAGATAGATGGCCAGTGAACGCAGGAAAAATCCTCAGTGTCACTAATGATTAAGGAAATTCCAATCAAAGCCACAATGATATACCGCTTCACACCTATAGATGTTGTTGTTAGGGTGGCTTTTATCAAACAAGCAGAAAATATTAAGTGTCGCAAGCAGAGCTTCAAACCCACAAAAGATTGAGTTCAGATTCAGGTGTGAGTTCACTGTGTTAGAATATAGAGGCTTCAAGTTTAGTTTGAGTTTGTACTTAAATCCTGTGTATAGATAACAGAGCTTCAAATAGGCTCCAAACCCAAACCCTGAACCCCTTCTGGTTCAAGCATTTAAGAAAATTCTCATGAACCTGAATCTGAACCCAGTGAAAAGTTGAGTTCAGATGCAGCTTTTGATTTTTTTATCATTAGCTATTTTATTATACATACAATTTAAAAAGCAAAAAGTGATTTGTCTAACTCTACATAGGATTAACATTTTAAACCTGAAAGGACCAAACCAAAACATTTTAACATATTGAACCTACACCTGAACCTGAACCCAATTTTTCATGGATTTGAAGTCTTAGTTGCAAGGATATGGCGAAATTGGGCCCCTTGTGCATTGCTCATGAGAATGTAAAATGATATAGTCGCTATGCAAAACAGTATTGTGGTTTCTCAAAAGATTAAACAAAATTACCATATAATCCAGTAATCCTACTTCTGGGTATACACGGAAGAGTATTAAAAGCAGGGACTTGTATAACAATGCTCATAGCATCATTGCTCACAACAGCCAGGAGGTGGAAGCAGCCAAATGTCCCTAGGTGATGCCCCAGGATTGCCTTGGGCGTGGGTTGTTACGTCCTTCTCCCATTTTTGCGGTGCTGGGAATCAAACTCGGGACCTCAGAGACTGTGGAGTGGTGCTCTACCAAATGAGCTAAATTCCAGCCTAAAAATGCTTAAAATGGAACATTTTTATCTAATGCACGTTTATCACAACAAAATGAGCACTTTGTGACAAGTATTAGTGGCAATTCTAAAAATACTTTCAACATTGCACTATGCACAAAATACATCTTCTAAGTACTAAGGTTTTTACAGTGCGCACTTTCAGCTGTTGGCTCGTCCACCCATCACCCATTCTCTTTTACTGGCTCAGTTGCTGAATGAAGCTTGCTGAGCTCCCGTGGGGTGCCAGACATGGCAGAGTTCAGAGAGCAGTTTGTGAAGGTAAGAATCGAGACGTGATCACTTTTTCACGTGGAGTCCTGATATCTTCTGGGAAAGACTCGCTCGACCTTCTGAAATGCTGACTGTTGCTGAGCAATGCAGAAAACGATGCCTTTCAGGGTGAGTGAGAGCGAGCACTGGTGTGTTTTAAAGAGGTGAGGGGCTGATTTCAGAGTCCAGCGTCCCAGAGCCTTGAGATCAGTTCAGAGGGTAGTTTGTCAAGTCAGCTCCTAATCTGCCTAGTGGGTAAATCTACTTCATGGCTTTTTTTTTGGTAAGAGAATGAAAAGATCAGCTTCTGTAATGGCTGGTTTGTTGACCATTTCTTTCCTCTACATCACACTGCCTCTGTCTCCTGTCTGCATGCTTGTTGTTGTTGTTAGGTGCCGTCGAGTCGGTATCCAACTCATAGCAACCCTCATAGGGTTTTCAACGGCTGACTGTTTCAGGATTGCCTTGGGAGTGGATTTCCAGGTCCTTCTCCCATTTTTGGGTGCTGGGAATTGAACTCAGGACCTCAGAGATCGTAATTAAGATCGTAATCTTAAAATCATTAGAGCGCAGTGCTCTACCAACTGAGCTAAATCCCAGCCCATGTCTGCATGCTGAGAGCTGATAATCTACTTTTCAGGCCTAGATCGACCAGAACACTTTAGATTAAAGCAAGAAAGACAGATGCTTTTTTTCTTTTCTTTTCTTTTCTTTTCTTTCTTTCTTTCTTTCTTTTTTTTTTTTTTTTTTTTTTTTTTTTTTTTTTTTTTTTTTTTTTTTTTTTTTTTTTTTTTTTTTTTTTTTTTTTTTTTTTTTTTTTTTTACTTTTTGAGATAGGGTCTCATTAAATTACACAGACTGCCTCTGGTCTCCAACTTGTGATCCTCCCGCCTCGGCCTCCTGAGCCACTGGGATTACAGGCGTGGACCACCGCACCCAGCGAGAGACAGATGCTTTTTACTCAAAGTTAGAAACTATCTAAGTGGCAATGCATGGTTTGCACCTTGAACAGTGGGGGCGTTAGCAAGGAAATCTCAGAACCCTAAACTGGTAATTTCCTGGCTTCCAGGCTGGTGTAGAAACATAAAAAGGCGCCACAGGCGGCAGAGAGTGCACGTGGCTGGACGAGCCAAATCCGAGTTTGGACAGCAGGTGAGGGTGAGGAGTGGAGCACAGGGCGCTGCTGTGAAGGTTTCCCCAGGCCTCCAGTGCTGACCCTCACAGCCCACAAACAGGGAAACGCAACACCATGACACCATGGGTTGCAATCCTCTGATTAAAATAAAAAGTAGGATTTTGATCAGCACGCGTTTGTTCATTTTGATTCTGGAGGTTTTTTTTTTTCATGTCTTACGGTCATTATTACCACCCGAGTGTTGGCGGTCCTGTGAGGCCTGTGCCCATCGTGCCTATGGGATTGAGACGCCCTGAACCGAAGAGACTCGTGTCCCTGTCAGGTCACAGGTGACACGTGGCTGGGTGCCTTAGTGTCATTTGGTCATCAGTGGATGAGCACAGCTCCTCAGACATGGTCGTGATGTAAATGGCTATTTGACATTTATTAGTTCCATCAATACCTTAGATGTCGAAGCAAACATCCTCTGAGCCCGGGTGGATGAGATTGCGATCTTAATCGATCACCGAGACGAGCCACAAATAGAAAGAGCGTGGAGGACAGGAGTCGCCGGGGCTGTGCCTCCCCAGCCATCTCCAGCGGGGTCTGACCCCGGGGGAAGGTTTAGAGGACTCAGGAGTCGCGCAGGCTGGGCCTGGATCACCGTCGAGGGGCGGTGGACGGGGGTCAGGAAGCTCCCCAGAGCGGCTCTCCGCCGTCCCCCAGCTGCGTCCGCCCGTGTCCACTTCTGGTCCCCTCCCTCCCCGCTGGGAGGGAACGACGTGGCACCGCGCAGGGGCTCCTGGAGGGGCCGGGTCAGAGCGCAGCCTCTGGAGCAGGGACCCCGCGCGCAGAAACTCAGGGGAGACCATCATGTGGCGCTTGGAGGGAAGTGAGAGTGCAACACAGGAACGCACCCCGGGGAAGTTGCGGGAACGACGCCGGTGCCCTGCCCTGCGATGGCGCAGGCGAGCCACACAGGCTCTGGATGCAGCCAAGGCGCAGACCTGGCCCAGTGTTCCTCCAGGTTGGTAGGAGTGCGCAAGAGGCCTGAAGCCCGGCCAGGCGCGGGCCTGAGCCGGGGGGAGGGTGGTGCAGGGCGGCCGTCGCGGACCTGTTCTTTGGGGGACCTTGGGGTGTGTTCTTTTTTTTTAAATGTATGTGTGTATGCATTTATTGACATGACATATTGACACTATAACAAAAAGCACTATTTATAGCACATTAAACAAAATTGATTATGCAATATAAAGTTGTAATGATGTAACCTACATGAAATTTCAGTAAATATGCAAAGATTCTCTACACACTAGTCCAGGAAGGTAGGCTCCAAATGTTTAAAGATTCTCTCTGAGGACTGGAAGTATGAAAAATTTTGACTTTAATGTTTTTATTATTCCACAAACATTTTTATAACCATATGCAAGTTGAACATCCCTAATCCAAAAATTCCAAAATCTAAAATGCTCCAAAATCCAAAAATTTTTCAGCACCAACATAACATGACACCACAAGTAGAAATTTTCACACCAGATCTCATATTAGGTTGTAGTCAGAACACTGGTGCAATAAAAATACCGAATAAAATTACCTTCAGGCTATGTGTATGAGGTGTTGTGTTAGCTTTCCATCACTGTAAGAAAATGCCTGAGATTATCAACTTAAAAAGAAAAAAGGTTTTCTTTGGCTTATGGTTTTGGAAGTTCAGTCTTGGGGTGCGTTCTTGCAGCGTTCGGGGCTCAAGGTGGGGCCCAAGGAAGACGTGCAGGCAAAGTCAGCTGCAGGCCCAGAAGGAGCCCCAGAGAGGAAGCCTGCGGATGGGGCCCACATCGGCTGAGTCGGACAGGGCCGAGCTCCTGGAGTGAGTGGGAGCGGGGCAGTGGAGAAGGAGGGAGACACCGGCCCTGCCCTGGCTGAGGGAGGTCCCCGGCCAGGACCCAGGCAGGGCTGCGTCCTTAGAGTCCAGCCTTGAGTGTGTGAAATGGGAAACCTGCTCCTGGCGTGACCCGCGGATTCCGAGTGCCATTCCCCAACCCCAGGACTGATCTCTGCTCTTGGACACGCGTCCGTGGGCAACTGAGAGGCGCGGCTCAGCAGAAGGGGGCTCCCCAGGTATCCTGATGTAGCAGCCGAAACCCTCAGGCGCGGGACACCCGCTTCCCTTGCAGAGCAGAAACACCAGAGCAGGTGCTCCACTCCATTTAAGACACGTTCAGTGCAGAGGAGTGAGTGTAGTCTATCCACGGACAGCCATGGGTTCACACCTCACGGGGGCATCTGAAAACTTACAGGCTACATCAACATGCTTTGTCATTTGTTTCAGAATATTTAATTTTTTTTTTTTTTTTTTTTTTTTTTGTGGTACTGGGGGTTGAACCCAGGGCCTCGCGCCTGCATGCTCTGCAAGTGCTGGACCACTGAGCTGCACCCCCAGCCCATTTTTTTTTTTACTTTTTGAGACAGGGTCTCACTATGTTATACAGACTGCCTCTGGTCTCAAACTTGTGATCCTCCTGCCTCCGCCTCCCAAGCTGCTGGGATTACAGGAGTGCGCCACCGGTCCTGGCAGAATATTTAAATTCTTTAAGTATACAATGGGGCTGGGATTTAGCTCAGTGGGTAGACCACTGCTCTGCAGTCTCTGAGGTCCTGAGTTCAATTCCCAGCACCACAAAAACAGGAGAAGGATGTGGCAACCCACTCCCAAGGCAATCCCAAAACAATCAGCCACTGAAAACCCTAAAAGGGTCGCTATGAGTCAGACACTAATCGATGGCACCTAACAACAACAATAACAACAAGTAAACAAAACCAATAATTTACCCTCCAATGTTTCTGAGTGAAAGGAGGCTCTCGACAGATGTGACCATGTCAGGATGGCAACGCTTTGGCCTCCAGACACAGCCAGGGAGGGGGGCGGAGCTCCCTACCTGTGCTGCTCCCTTCTTCTGCTGCCCACAGGCCTCAGCTCTGATCACAGCCCAGGAGAGTTTGTCCAATGTGCCGGGTGACCCTGGAAGAGAGGGAGGCTGGCAGGGCTGGAGGGCAGAGGGCCTCCTTCTCTGCCGTTTTCCTTTTGAAGCTCTTCCTGTGTGGGAGCCTGGCTCCTGAAGCCTGCCGGGGTCTGGGGTGAGACCCTCTTCCCATGTACTGCTTGGCCCTAGGAGGGAAGACAGGCACCAGGCTGCTCAATCCGTTCTCCTCCAGATTTCATGTAAAACAGGGTTCAGGACTCTGCCACCAGCCTGCTCACAAAAGCAGGCAATGCTTTAGCAATCTGGCGTCCAGGCCCCAAGAAGCCCACTGCCTGGGCCCCGACCCGTGTGCACATTGCCTGAGGAAGAGCGAGAGCCTTGCGTTTCCCTCACCCTTTCCTTGCTCTCTGCTTCATGACTTTTTTATGCTGCTGTGAAATATGAGTGATAACTTTGTTAATCCCACCGAGAGAGAAGATGAGTTGACGGAGCCCAACAGGGAGCCGCAGCTGCTGTAGACACTCTGGACCTGTGACGGGGCCAAAGACCACCCAGTTCCTCAGAAACGGCCTGGTACGGCCTTGTGGGCAAATCTGGCTCACACAGCATTAAAAAGTAAGGTTTTTTTTGTCTGCTTTGTGTCTGTGTGTTTTACAAAAGAGGAGTTTATATAAGAAGCCACCTTGGGAACAGGAAGGCCAGGCTACACTGGGCCTTCATGGTGACGTGTGTCTGTGGCCCATGCTGCACAGGGTCACAGAGCAGAGCTGGGTCACTGTCATAGCTCCTGTCCCTGTAGGAACTCGAGTTTGAAACCCGTGGAAATGATGCACAGAGGCCGTGAAGAGCAAATGCATGTTTAGGGTTATGAACCCCTCCTTGAGTTCAGGTTCCTTTCAGCCTCTTCTCTGGTCTTGGGTGGGAGAGGGTGGGTTCTGACCTGGGGCTGGAGCTCCTAGTGCCCCTGTCTTGGTCTCAAGCTCCAGACTTCTCACCCTTGGCTCTGCTTCAAGGTATCAGAAGCAAAATAAACAAAATGAAATGACAAAGAGAAGTTGAAACTACAGAATATTTTTCAAAGTATAAAATTCATAGAAGATTAAATATGCAAGGAAATAAGTTATTTTAAAAATTAAAATACTTACATAAATTTCAAAAATGAATTGGCAATACTTTGAAAGGTGAGTATTTTTATTTAACAGCAAAAATGCTAAGATAATGCCAAGTCCACAAAGTTAAATATTATCAAATTGATGTTTTTGACATAAAAATGGTCAAGTGTTGGGAATTTTACTTGATGTTAATAAAACTTTTTAGTGTTCTTCAATAGCTGGATAAATTCATGTCTGGTCTCTTGCCAGAACAAACAATATTTAGCTGAGTTCAGTGGCACATGGGTATAATCCCAGCAACTCAGGAGGCAGGAGGATCACAAATTCAAAGCCAGAGGCAGCCAACACAACTTAGCAATACCCTGTCTCAAAATAAAAATATACAAAAGGGGATGGAGATGCAGTTTAGTAGTAAGGTACTTGCCTAGCATGCATGAGCCCTGGGATCAACCCTCTCCCCAAATACTGAAAAAATAAAATAAAATAAGAAAGAACACAATCTTACTAGTAGCTGAATATTCTAAGAGTCTGATATATGGAGGAAAAGTCCTTGTTTACTTTTCCCATTGACCACCTTTTACCTTATATGGAGAAAGACTGATGTGTGCCTCTTCCCTGCCCTCTCTCCTTTTTCTCTTTCTTCCTGTCTTGATCAGTGCTGCTATAACAAAACACTTGAGCCTGAGGAGTTTGTAAAGAACAGAAGTTACTTTCTCCCACTTCTATAGACTGGAGCAAAGATCAAGGTACCAAAGATTTGGTGTCTGATGCCGGCTGCTTTCTGCTTCCAGATGGTGCCAGACTCTGTCCTCTCATGGCCAGAGTGACAGACAGGCAAGAAAGGGGTGAACTCTCTTCTGTAAAGTCCTTAATCCATCCAGGAGGGTGGAGTCCTCTCCACTTACTCTCATCCCCAAAGGACCTACCTCTAAATCCCATCAGGAAGGGCTTACGTGTGAACCTGACCTTTGTGGGGACAAATGCTGACCACACAAATGCCGTTCCTCTCTCGCTGCCCGCAAGTGCCGGTCCATCTGCAGTTGTCTCCAATCCCAGCAGCAGCTCAGAGGCGGACTTAGTTCTTTGCTTATCTTCAAGTATGGCATGTGCAGTACGCGTTCTTCCCTCTTTGTAATACTGACTGATTGTCCCAGCATCACGTGGACACATTGTTACCTACTTCCCATCTAGAAGTATTGGTTAGATCAGCTGCAAATACTAGAAAACCAAAAGAACAGTGACTCTTTCATGGTGTATGCAGCCCTGCACTGCTTAGCAACATTCCAGTCAACGACAGGCTGTGTGTGCAAGGTGGTCGCATAAGATTACAACAAAGCTGAAAATGTTCCATCACTTTAGTGATGTTGTAGCACAGTGCATTCTGCGTTCAGGGGTTGCAGACAGATCTGCTCTGCTGACGCTGTGCAAAGGCACGTCACACACAAGGGCGAAGGGTGCACCTCACTGGATGAGATGACTTGTGGTTGGTTATTCACTACACTGTACTCCTAGTTATTTTAAGTCTATTGCAAAACAGTGTGCTGTGTTTCATGGCAGCACCCCCATGCATCAGTGTCTCCTGATTGCCTCCTACACCACCCAGGTTTGTGTGAATCCCTCAGTAACATTCATCCGAGGGCAGAATCAGCTGATGATGACTTTCCCAGGATCATTCCCGTGGTTAGGTGATGTTTAACACTATTTCAGTTGTTAACACGACGCTTTGATTCCCATGGAAATAGTGAAATGATTATGACAGTTAAGCTACTTGTTTTTGTGTGTGGTACTGGCGGTTGAACCCAGAGCCTCGCGCTGGCAGGCTCTGCAAGTGCTGGACCACTGAGCTGCAACCCAGCCCACAGTTGGTCCCGACAGTTAAGCCAATCAACATATCCACCATCACACACCGCTAACATTGTCGTAAGAACATTTTCCTTTTCTTCTTCTTGGATATTTTGTTTATTTACAATAAAATTGTCATGTCTGACTTTTTAAAACTGTGCTTATTATATTCTTAAGAATTTCTTAATTATTGCTTATTGTTGTTGTTGTTGTTATGTGCTGTCGAGTCGGTATCCGACTCATAGCGACCCTCAGTACAACAGGGGAAACACTATTGTCAGTGCTTCTCTGTTGTTCATAGGATTTTCAATGGCAGATTGATTTTTTTGGAGGGGGTTGCCAGGTCCTTCTCCCAAGCCTGCAGCTTCTGGTGTTCCCAGGCGATCTCCCATCCAGGTACTAACCAGGCTCGACCCTGCTTAGCTTCCGAGATCTGACGGGATTGGATGCCACAGGGCTACCGCTGCAGGCATTGCTTATTAGGTTAATCAATTTAATGGTTTAAAACATTGTTTACTTATGTGGGAGCTACTCTACAAACAAACTTGCATAATTTTTTTAAAAAGCATAAAATATAATGGGCTTTGTTATGGAATTTTCATACAAATATATTATGTACTTTGTGCATACTGACCCTCATTACCCCCTTTTACCCCTCCCACTAGTCACCTTCCTCCCAAATAGTCTCCTTTTTATTTTCAAGTCATAAGCACACATCTTTAAAACTAGATTCCACATAGGAGAGAGGATATGAGATATTTGTCTTTCTGAGTCTAGTTTATTTCTCTTAATGTGATAAGCTCTAGTTTCTTCTATTTTCCTGTAAATGCCATAATTTCATTCTTTATGGCTGAATAAAGCTCCATTGTGTATATGCACCACATTTTCTTTATCTATTTACCTGTTGGTATATGTCCAGGATGATTCCATATCTTGATTACTATGAACAGAGCCACAATGAATGTAGATGCACAGGTGTCTCTGTGGTATCCAGACCTAGATTCCTTTGGTTATATACCCAGGAGTGATGTGGCTAGATCATATGGTTGTTCTGTTTTTAGTTTTCTGAGAAATCTCCATATTAATTTCCACAATGGCTGTGTTAGTTTACATTCCCACCAGCAGTATATAGAGTCTCTTTGTCCTTACCTCATAGCCAGCATTTGTTGTTTGTTTTCTTGATGCTAGCCATTGTGACTGGGGTAAGATGGATTCTCAATGTAGTTTTTATTTGCAATTCCATGATAACTAAGGATTGAACATTATTTTGTATACATATTGGCCATTTGTACTTTCATTTCGAGAACATTTATTCACTTGCGTACTTATTAATGCCTGCAGCCATAGCTCTGTGGAATCCGATCCCATCAGATCTCAGAAGCTAAGCAGGGTCGAGCCTGGTTAGTACCTGGATGGGAGACCGCCTGGGAACACCAGAAACTGTAGGCTTGGGAAAAGGACCTGGAAACCCCCTCCCAAAATATCAATCTGCCATTGAAAACCCTATGCACAGCAGAGAAGCACTGAAATAGTGTTTCCCCTGTTGTACAGAGGGTCTGACTCAATGGCACCTAACAACAACTTATTAATTGGATTATTTGATTTTCGGTGGGGTTCTTTTTGAGTTTTTTTATGCATTCAATATATTCTCTCCTGTCAGATGTATAGTGGAAAATATTTTCTCCCATTCTGTAGGTTCTCTCTTCACCCTCATTAATTATTTGCTTTGCTACACAGAAGCTTTTTAATTTCATGCAATTCCAGTTTTCAGTTCTTGCTATCATTTCTTGGGCTATTGGAATCTTTTTCAGAAAGTTCTTACCTATGCCTATATCTTCAAGTGTGGCATGGGAATAGTTACTCTGTGCCATTGTATGTTAGAAGTCTATGACCCAGTTTTTGTTTTGCAGAAACTCACTGCTAAGTTTGCCTTGAGTCTCAGTGGAGACTTTGACATGGGCTTTGAAACATGTTTAAGACTATTAAGACTTTGGGGACTCCTGAAATTAGACCGAATGCATTTTGAACTATGAGATGGCCATAAGTCTTTGGGTTTCAGGGGTAGAGTGTTGTGATTTGAGTCTAAAATGTCTCCCAAATGTCGGGATTTGAATGTTTGGTCCCCAGATGGTGGCATTGTTTGTGGAGATGATGGAACTTTAGGAGGTAGGATACCAGCTTTGCTGAAGTAGATCAGTAGGAGTGGGCTTTTGGAGTTTACCCCCGACCCATGGCTCCAGCTGAGATCTCTGCTCCTGTTCTGCCAAGAGGTGAGGTAATTTCCATGGGCTCTACCACTTCTTGCTCTGAGCCATGTGCCTTCCCTGCCTCCATGGACAGAAGTCCTCTCTGAGCTCCAGATAAATAATTTCTCTCATAAGTTTGTTTTGATCAATTTCCCTGCCACAGCAGAGAACAAGTAACTAACACAAAAACTTGTACTGAGAGCAGGGTCATTCCTGTGGAGAAGCAGGACCTTATGGTTCTTAGGCCTTTGGAACTTGTTTTCAGGGAGAATTTGGAAGAGTTTGTAGATGAGGGAATGAGAAGCCATGGAATGCTTTAAGCAGAACTTGACAGGTGACTGTGGTGAGTGTGTGGAAGATCAGAACATCAATGGTGAGGCCGATTATAAAGATAGGCCTTCCAGTGTTTTAGAAGAAACTGAGGACTATTTTGGGAACTAGACTAGAGGCAATTCATGTCAAAGAGTCTATCTGTGGTCTGCCCATGTCCTAAAGATTTCAATGAGGCTGAATTTAAAATTAATGGATTAATTAACTTGGCAGAAGAAGTATTAAGAAAAAATAGTGCTGAAGACATATCTTGGTTATTATTGGATGCTTTTAGCCAGATTTATGGTAGAAAAAATGGAGAGAAGGCAAAGTAGGAAAATCTAAAAGATGTACAGCTTAGAGAGAAAAAAAGCTGCTGCCAAGAATTGTATGTTGTCATGAACAGGGCCAGTGAGGCAAGGAGGCAGCAATTAATGAAGACAATAGAACCCTTTTAGGGCCACAAAAGAAATTAGCCAGACCACTCCCACCTAAGGGCTCTGGGGTATAAAATGAAAAACTCATTTAAAAGACTGTCAATGAAAAAGATAGTGGCTGAAAAGTGAGGGCCTCCAAGGACATCCTGTTCCAAAGAGATCACCCAGGGCACTGAATTCTCTCCCTAGGTAAACAAATACTACTGCATCCATGATTCAAAACGGCCCAGCTACCATTTGAGCTGGCAGCAAACCTTGGTATTGCCCATGTCATGCTGGCTTTGTAGAGAGTTACAGTGTTATGGAAGTGGCTACCAAGTTTCCAGAAAATAGCTTGTAAGGCGAAGCAGCAAGTACCAGATTCATATGCCCTTTGGAGAGCCCCTGAAGGGCTGGTGCAGCGGTGGAGACCCCAGGATGTTGGAGATGTTAGCACCATGAAACATCTCCCAAAGAAAACTACCAGCAATTAGTGGAGCCTGCCCAAGAGTGTCATGGGAGCAAAGTCACTCAAGCCTGTTTGAGCCCAGAATATGTCAGATGCCAGATGCCAGATGATATTGCATGTACCAGACGCCAGACCTGGATCCATAGAGTTTGTTTGTCTGGTGGGATACTGGTCTTGTGATGGACCAATCTTTCCATTCTATGCCCTGGTTCTTCCATTTTTGGAATAGGGATACTTACTGTGAGCCATTGTATGTTGGAAATATGTAACTTGTTTTTCTTTGTCTGTATTTTTGTTTTACAGGAGTTAACTATTAAGTTTACCTTGAGTCTTAGAGGAAACTCTGGGCTTGGCCTTTTGAACATAGTTGAGATTGTAGGTAAGATTTAGGGGGTTCTTGAAATTAGACTGAATGCATTTTGTATTATGAGATGACAATAAACATTTGGGGACCAGGAGAAGTGTCATGGTTTGAGTCTAAAATATCTCCTCGAGGTCATGCATTTGAGCATTTGGTCCCCAGCTGGTGGTCCAGTTTGTGGAGGCCATGGGACTTTGGGAGGGAGGTTCTATCTTTATGGAAACGGGTCAGTGGGGATGGGCCTTTGGCATTTACCCCAGACTTGTAGTTCTGGCTGGGATCTCTGCTTCCTGATCACCAAGATGTGAACTTCTCTGCCACAGATCACCACTGCCTGCCCTGTCACCACACTCCTCACTATTATGGACTAATAATCCTCTAAATGTGATCCCCCAATAAATCATTCCTCCCTAAAGTGTGTTATGGTCATTTTCTCTGCCACAACAAAAAATAAGCTGAGTAGTACAAATTGTTTTCCCCATGTTTTTCTCTAGTATTTCCAAAGTTTCAGGTTTTACATGAAGGTCCATTTTGAACTGATTTTTGTATAGGGTGAGGGATAAGGATCTAGTTTCACTCTTGTGCATGTGAATATCCAGTTTTCCTAGCATAACTTAAGAGGCTATTTTTTTCTGCAATGGTTGTTTCTGTAACATTTGTCAAAAATCAGGTGGCTGTAGCTGTGTGTCTGCAGCTGCAATACTATGGTGTCTGATTCCATCAGATCTCAGAAGCTAAGCAGGGTTGAGCCTGGTTAGTATTTGGATGGGAGACCACCTGGAAACAACAGGCACTTTGGGAGAAGAACTTGGCAACCCACTCCTGAAGATCAATCTGCCATTGAAAACCCTGTGAGTAGCAGAGAGGCAATGACAATAGTGTTTTGTTTATTGTACATAGGGTGGCTATGAATTGGACATTGACTCAATAGCACCTAACTCATAGCTACCCTACAATACCCTACTATTGTCAGTGCTTCTTTGCTATTCATAGAGTTTTCAATGGTGGATTGAAGCCAGGTTTGAGCAGTACCTAGGCCCCTTTGGACCATGACTGCAGCAGTGTGAGTGCCTTGGTGACTGTACCTGGAGAAACAAAGGCAGCCCTTTGTGAGCAGGGCATCCCTGTGGCTCTCTATTTTTAAGGGAGAGTCTTTCAAATGAGTTTACAACTTTATACTCTGTAGCATTTGATGGGTGAATTCTGGTCAATTGCTGAGATGCCCTCATGGAATCCTTCCTGTAGACCCAGTGCTAAGTATTTGGCTTCTTCTAAATGGAGATAATCTCTTTAACTACACCCTCATTGTCCCCAACTTCCAACTTTATCCTTTTCTGGACAGATTGAAACTTTCTTAAAGGCCTCCTACTCTACGTTTTGCTCTTAATTCTCAATATAAATCTTGCTAAAAGCAGCCAGCAATAATCATAGCCTAAATGTTATGCTGTCTTAAAATTTCTCTGACAAATTAATAAATCCAGCACCTTTAAACTCATCATCTCGCAAAATTTCAGGACATGGACAAAATGTAGACAAGTTCTTTGCCAGAATGTAATATGAATGGCTTCCAATCCAGTTTTCAGTAGAGGCCTTGTTCTCACCTGTAGCCTCCTAAGTGTCTTCTTTACTATCTGCATTTCTATCAGTATTCTGGTCTTAGCAACCACCAGAATTACCCATTAATCTCTGCCTACAGCATTCTAGGGCTTATGTATCTCTCATCTCCAAACTCTTTGAAATTCCTCCCATGAACCATTCCAAAGGCTTAAGAACCATAAGGCCAAATTTAGTCACAGCAACAACCCCCCTTCTTTGATGTCAAAATCTGTACTACTTAGCTTTCTCATCACTGTGACCAAATACCGAAAGAAACCACTTGTGTTTGTCAGCTTGTATGTTGCTCTGGCAAAATACCTGACCAAAACAACTTATGGGAAGAAAGATTTATTGGGGATCATGGTGCAGAGGACTCAGTGCACAGTGTCAGGGCAGGCAGCAGTGCTATGGCAGAGAACTTCACACCATGACACTCAGGAGCAGAGAGTACTTACTACAGCCTGGAGTCCCAGTAAAAATTCCAATAGCCTACTCCCCATTACCTACTTCCTCAAGGGTAGATCTCATTTTCCAAAGTTCCGTAGCCTCCACCAGCACTGCCATCATTTGGAGAGCAAACACTCAAATGAATGACTTTGAGGGACATTCTAGAATCAAGCCATAACACTGTTCCTGACCCCAAAGGTTTATGGCTGTCTTGTAATGTAAAATGTGTTCAGTCCAACTTCAAGAGTCCCCAAAGTCTTAATATTCTCAACCTTGCTTAAAAGTCCAAGTCTAAAGTCTCCATTAAAACTCACCACAAACTTAGCTGTGACCCCCTGCAAAAAAAAAAAAAAAAAAAAAAAAAGAATTACATATTTCCAACTTACAATGGCACAGAGTAAACATTGTCATTCAAGCTGGATTTGAACCTACAGAATGTTTATCCAGTGGGATATTGGTCGTTCTATGGACCAACTTTCCTTCCTGTGCCTCCATTCCTCCATTATGGAATGTAATGCTTACTCTGAGCCACTGCATGACACAAGTATGTAGCCTGTTTTTTATTTTGCTGAGGCCCACAACCAAGTTTTCCTTGAGTTACAGTGGAGACTTTGGACTTGGCCTTTTGAACATAGTCGAGACAGCTAAGATTTTGGGGACTCTTGAAGTTGAACTGAATGCATTTTGGATTATGAGATGGCCATGACTTTTGGTGGCCAGGGGTGGAATATTATGATTTGGATCTAAGTGTTCCCCAAAGGTCATGCTTTTGAACATTGAATCCCCAGCTGTTGTTACTATCCTGGGAGGTTATGGAACTTTAGGGGGGTAGGAATCTGGCTCAGCACAAATGAGTCATTGGGAGCAGGTCTTTGGAGGTTTTTAGCTAGACCCCCTAATTCCAATAATCTCTCTGTCTACTTCCTGATCATGAAGATATAAGGTCATTGGCCACAGGACCTGCTGTATGCCACCACCACCACTCCCCCACCATTATGGACTGGCCATCTAACTGTGAGCCCCCAATAAATATTTTCTTTGTAAATTTGCTTCAATTGATTTCTCCGCCATAGTAGCAATGAGTGGAATAATGCATATGGGGAATTATTTCCTCAGAGACATGGATTGTGATTGAGGTATTTGCTTTAATCATAAGCCTGGAAGCAAAGGAAATAATTTTTTAAGGGCTAGTATTCTTTTTTATTTGTTTGAGTGGTTGATCAACAACCTGAGTGTCATCTGGCTTCCTTTAGTGCTATTGTGCCTTACAGATTCCTTATAGACAAGGTTTGAAGTAGTTTATGTGATTGAAGCAGTTTCAATGACAGTTGAAAAACAAAGAGTTGTTACAAAAAGACTAAATGTGGCATGTTTACATTGGGTTAGTTAACACAAGCTGATCCTGAGATTTTGAAAATAATAGCTTACCTAGCATTTATTATGAGTATTAAGTAATATTTTCTGCACAAATATCTATTTCGCTCAACATATTTTGAGATTTAACTTAATTATAAACCCTAACAAATCAAACTGTGTGTTTTTCACATCATAAAGGACCACACACTCACTAACATCTTAGCAAGAATTAATTTACTATGGATTCTGTCCAATGTTATGAATTTCTGCAGTCCAAAAATACAGTTCTGAAAGATGAGGTTAGGTTTATTAGTGCTGTGTTGGATGAGATTTCATTAACTGAGAGGGATTTCTCAGACCAAGCAGATTTTATTAAGCCAAATTATTTTTAGGTAAGTCTATGGAATCTGTCTGGCTTGTTATTGTTGTATGTCCAAAAATCTTAGCTATGTGAAATTTTGTTTTGTTTTCCCTTTAAAATTGTCTGTTTCTCACTGTCTGATATTATTCAGAGTAAACACGCATTATTTTTTCACACAGGCTAGAGACCAGAGGGATTCTGGATATGGTTAGCGTTTCATGTGGATGCCATGGAGGGAAAGTTCTCAGTGTAGACTCTTCTTGTCATGTGACACAAGGATCCGGAAGCCCTCCTCAGGCCGCGCATCAGGAGGGGAGCGGCAGGCAAGCAAGTGAAGCTTCGTCTGTATTTTCAGCGCCTCCCCTTCACACCCACTTCCTCCAGAGCTCTGCCTTCCATCGGGCGTCTCCCACAAAACCAGTCCCTGGTGCCGAAAAGACTGGGGACCACTGCTACCACGTGCCTACTAAGGCACAAAAGGAAATCTGTGATCACCCATATGACACCATGCTATGAAGAACAGACTTTGTAGCCGTGATGACAACCTCTTGGAAAACTACCTAGTTACCTTCAAAATGAGCAGCTGTGAGGCATTTCCTCAGACAACAAGTGACATTCAAATTTCCAGTATTCGTGCATTCAGGTGTTCCTCCTTTCCTTCATCTGACATTTCTTTACTTAGTATTGACCTCTCCGTAACCACTGAACCAAATGTCACAAATCAAACCTCGCATAATTATTTTCCAGCACTCAACTCACAATATAATTCTCTTAAGTTTCATACTAGGGCATGTTTTAAGTGCAACACACAAAAAGTCTCCATATCCTCTTACCAATCTCCTGAGCCATGAACTCCCTGAGGAAAAGATACTGGTGCAGAAAACTCTGGCTTGTTTTCAAGATTATGAAAGCCAGCCAGAGGGCTCAAGCTATGTTTAGACAACTAAAAATAAAGTGAAAACTTGGATTTTAACATTATTATTATTATTATTTGAAAATCCATTTTTGAAATGGACTTATATAGTGGTACAAAATCAGGTTAATAAAATTTTACTGTTATCATGAAAATAAGTCTGGTTTTGGCTCCAGTAAAATCAAGAACTTCTGTAATGCTTTTTTTCTCTTAAAAACCAAATGTGCATAATTCTGTTGGAGAAATAAAGAGCATAATTGTGAACTTTACCCACTATCTTCAATCTGCTTGTCATTTACTTCATAGGAATAATTTTTAGCTTTAAATTTTGATCTGTTCTTTTCATTAACATGCATTTTTAGACATACATACTTTTATAAATGGCATATTTCTGATGAGACATGAATTTATCTGTTAATATTTAACTTTCTTTTAAATAGTACAGCTTTAAAATCTATACTAAATATATAAAGGATGAATCACAATTCTGAAAAAAAAAACAACTCCAGCCACACTCTTCTAATTCCACAGAGAAAATATCAAATTGTAGGGCAGCTGGACAACTGGGAGGTAGAAATTCACTGCCATCGTTGAAATCACAAATGTAAATTTTCTGACTCTAAGTAGGAAAATTCTCACCGTAACTTTATAAAGGATCTTACAAAGACAGGGCTTGAAAGCATGGAAGGAGTGCTGTTGACAGAGAGGATGGCGAAGGAGTGCCCAGGGCTCTTGTCCTCACAGAAACACCAACTTGAACAATGAACCACACCCCAAAGTGCCTTCACAAGAGCTGAAGAATCCAGATGAGTGACTATAAACCTGGGGCAGCGGCGAAATAGGAGACACATTAAAGAGGACAGGAAGGACAGGTTCACGTCACCTGCGTCACCCTTCTCCAGACCCACACTGCACCCAGCGGCACAGCGGGAGGATTCCCTCTGTGCAGGGATGGGAGTGAAATAGTACCTGACAGTGCTGTGGGTTCAGCAGTAGGGCCTGCTTGGTGAACTTCAGGGCCAGGCTGGCCCCTGTAGACTCAGCCAGCAAAACACCAGAGGGTAAATCTGAAATGCCTCCCCCTAAGACACAAAGGGCCTGCAGCTGTAGCCCTGTGGCATCCGATCCCGTCAGATCTCAGAAGCCAAGCAGGGTCAGCCCTGATTAGTACCTGGATGGGAGACCACCTGGGAACACCAGGTGCTGTAGGCTTGGGAGAAGGACCTGGCAACCCCCTCCCAAAAATCAATCTGCCATTGAAAACCCTATGAACAGCAGAGAAGCACTGACAATAGTGTTTCCCCTGTTGTATGGAGGGCCGCTATGAGTCAGATACCGACTCGATGGCACCTAACAACAACAACAACAAGACACAAAGGTAGCTGTGATAGATAGTTAACCTTGGTCATCAGCTTGACTGGATTGAGAGATGCAGAGGGTTAGTGGACCACAACTCTAGGTGTGTCTGTGAAGGACATTTGACAGAGGATTTACAAATGAGACAGTAAGAGGGGAAAAAGCAGGCAGCACCATCCCATAGGCTGGAGGCTCAGATGGGAAAAAAAAATGGAAGAGAAAGCCAGCCAGCACGTGCAAGGTCCATTCTTCCTGAGCAAGGGCATCTATCGCTGCTGCCATGGCTGTGGACACCAGACTCCAGGTCTTTGGCCTTTCAACGTGGACTCACACCAGCGACTCTCCAGGGAACTGCCAGTCTTCAGCTTCAGAATGGGGCTTCCTCGTTGCTTCTTGTTGTTCTCAAGTTTCCATCTTCTTCAACTGAGCAGCTACAGGGGTCTCTGCCTCCTCAGTGTGCAGACAGCCATTATGGAACTATCTAGCCTCCAACCATGTAAGCCAATGTGGTAAATCCCTTTTTATAATTGCATATATTCTATTGGTTCCATTCCTCTATAGAAGCTTGACTAATACAGTATGTGTAATAATGGATATGTTTATTCACTTGATTATGATAAACATTTTGATATGTATGCTCATATCAAATTATCACAATGTCCACCTTAAATGTACTTGTTTTTTGACAATTCACCACAATAAAGCTGGAAAAGAGGTTACTGAGGTTATATTGTTGTTGTTGTTAGGTGCTGTCAAGTCGGTATCCGACTCATAGCAACCCTCATAGGGTTTTCAATGGCTGGCTGTTTCGGGATTGCCTTGGGAGTGGATTGCCAGGCCCTTCTCCCATTTTTGCAGTGCTGGGAATTGAACTCAGGACCTCAGAGACTGCAGCACAGCACTCTACCAACTGAGCTATGGTTTAGATCTAAAATGTCCCCCAAGTGTCATATGTTTTAGCCGTGGGTTCCAAGTTGATGGTGCTGCCCTGGGACATTATGGAGCTTTGCAGAAGTGAGTCACTGGGGAAGGCCTTTGTAGGTTTTTACCCTGGACCTCCAGTTCACTTTCTCTCTTTGCTCCCTGCTTTCTGATCTGCCATGCTGTGAGGTCATCTGCCGTGGGAACTGCCACCCACTGCTTCCATGCCTTCTCCCACACTGTTACACACTGATCCTCTAACCCTGAGCCCCCCATACATGTTTCCTCCCATAAGTTTTCTTTGGATGGGTTCTTTGTCACCGTGATGCACTGCTGACCAACACGCATGGAAATGGATGTGACTGCACATGCAGGAAGCCCAGATTACTCCAGAGCTTCATATGAAATCTGCTTTGCCGTTGTATCTGATACTTAGCCTCAGGACAGTGTAAGTTTGGAGGAAAAGTAGATTTGGGGGGTCAGTGAGTGGATCTCTCTAACTTCTGAATGGGTGCTCTGAATTCTGAGATGCTCAGCCTTCATCCCAGGGTGTTTAGACCTTGTCCCCAGATGCTCAGCCCTGGTCCTGGGGTGGTTAGACCTTATCCCTGGATGTTCAAACTTGGTCCTGGGATGCTCAGCACTGGCCTGGCATGCTCAGCCCTGGTCCTGGGTGCTCAGGTGTTTTGGATTAAACCTGAAATATCTCCCACAGAGTCACATTGTAAATAGTTGGTCCCCACTGGTGGTACTATTTGGAGAGGTCATAGAACCTTTGGGAGGGGCAGACTTTCTGGCAGAAGTTGGCGACTCTGGGTGGACCTTTGAAAGTTCTGCCCCGCTCCTGCCTCCTGTAAGCTCTCTCTGCTCTCTGGCCCACCTTGATGTGAACATCTCTTCCACCTCATGCTTCTGTTGCCAGGATATTCTGCCCAAGCACACGAGGCCAAGTGACTGTGCACTGAGCCTCTGAAACCATGAGCCAAAGTAAGTCTTTTTTCCTCCCTTCAGTTGTTTCTGCCAGTCATTCTGTCATAGAAATGCAAAACGTAACTACTACATCAGCCTTGGTCCAAGATACATGGCTGGGGGTGACGTAGCTAATTTTGAAGTCCTAGACTCTTCCCTGGGCTGGGATTTAGCTCAGCTGGTAGAGCGCTGCGCTGCAGTTTCTGAGGTCCCGAGTTCGATTCCCAGCACCACAAAAATGGGAGAAGGATGTGGCAACCCACTCCTAAGGGAATCCTGAAACAATCAGCCACTGAAAACCCTACGAGGTTCGCTATGAGTCGGATACCGGCTCAACAGCACCTAAGAACAACAACAGACTCTTCCCTTTATGCCAGTTGCCCCAGCAGCTGCCTGGTATTTCCTAGGGTGGAACCACCTCCATTTAAACAGAGCCCCTACAAGGGTTGCTATGAATCAGATCCAACTCCATGGCACCCAACCACAACAACAACAATGTAAATAATAAAAGCCAAAAACATAGTTTAAGACAAAATAATACATGATCATTTGTGCAATTTGGTGGTTCTCAATGTTTCTGATGCCTTCATGGCCTTATTTGTGAGACACAGTGATTCCCAGACAATTCCACCCATAGAAGCTTCCAGAATCACCTCTGTTCTGGTGCAGGAGACAGACTGCCCATTTCAGCAGGACTGTGTCTCAACCCTTGAAACCTGGAGGATGGCGCAGTTAGTTCACTCACATAGAACAAAAAGTACAAAGGATGAGGCAGTCCCTCCTGTCATCTAGCCTTAGTATCTTGTGCAGATCGGAGATGGAGCTTTAGCAATACTGAATGAAGCCCCGTGGCCAAGAGAGTGGGTAACAGCGGAAGAGGGTGGAGCCAGTCTTCTGCCAGGATGCACCTGCTCTTCCACACTGCTTTCCAGAGATGTGTGGCAGTTAAAACCCAGCATGCGATTTCTAAAGGCACTAACAACTCTGGTACCAGCCATGGTGGGGAGGTGTGGGAGATGCCATCTGCTGCAGCCACAGAGTCCAACCTTGACTCTCCACAGAAAAGACGCAAAAAGTAGTGAAGGGAACCCTAGGTCACGTGTGCAGTTGAACAAAAAAGAAAATGTCTATTGTTGCACTAGTGAGCCTTTGAAAGGGAGGATGCAGTTACAGTCTGGTTAAGTCGGGGCACAAGAAACCATGGGCAGCCCCCACAATGGCGGTAGCAGAGCAGATCCAGGGTCCAGGGCTGGTCACTCTGTCCTTATATGTCTCGGAGGACTTTGAAAACATCACACAGCTCCGAAAATGTGCGAAGTTCCAGCAGCAATTAGAAGCGTGATGTTCTTTTTCATATTACTTTTTTGAGAAGAAAGCAGACTTTAGCTTGTCTTTGTTCCTGTCTCTTTCTCTTCTTTTTCCCTCCTGGACACTATCTTTTTGTGTGAGTTCATGTTGTCTAAGACACTCCAGCCTTCAGCAACCGCTGAGTGCAAATTGGCCACGTGTGCCTGCAACCAAAACACTCGAATTCTAGTTTCTAAGTTCTGACACACTTGAACACACTCATATGGACAATTTAACTGCACTCTTCGGCTAATAAAATTCACATATCTCTTGTCACAACCACAACTATCTCTTCTGACAGAATGGCCCAGGGTGAAAGTCAGGGAAATTATTTTTCACACAATATCTAATAAGAAGCTGCCATGCAGACAGCTACTTGGCTATAGAGTATTTTCATCCTTTTAAAAACTGAGTAGGAAGTTGCATAACTTGACCTAAGAAATGACTGCAAGTAAGTTTCTCTCTTTCAAGGTAAATGTCTCAGCACCTAGGCTTTTCCCAGACAGGGTCATAAGACAGACAGTTCCAGGCCTAATTTGGCCTGGTCCAAGAGGGCTGGCGGCAGCCCTGACCAAGGCCACTGCTGTGTCCAGGTAACTCAGGCGGTGGCTATAGACCCAGGATTAAGGCCTCTGAGGGGAAGGCAGGACCCGGTGGTGCTTGGGTCCAGGAAGGGAAAGGTCTTGGCCAGCTTTACCACTGGCCAGAGCGTCCTCCTCTTCCGTGGGGACTGGGCTGTGGGCCCTGAGACTCTGGCATGATGCTGCTAAAGTTCTGTTTCTTTCTATTCTTCCTTCCTTTCATACAAGGAATAGCAGAGGACTTGAGGGTGCAGAATATGGGTAGGTTTGTTGTCACAGCGGATTATGGTAAAGGAGAATATTTGGACTATTTAAATAAAGTACACATAACTAACAACTGAATATGTACCTCTGATCCCAAATGTTTTGAAGTACTGCATCTGGCGGCAAATTGTGAAGAGGCTGGCTCCTCCCCAGCTAAGTGTCTGGGCTTTCTTCTCAATCTCACAAACAAAACAGCCCCCATCCCTTTTTTGAGGTCCGTGGGAATTGAACTCAGGGCTTTACACATAATTTGTAAGTGCTCTACTACTGGACTTTACCCCCAGCTGAATTGTTTTTGCTTTTGTTTGTTTGTTTGTTTGTTTGGGAGAGAGATGGTCTCCCTAAGTTACACAGTCTGCCTTGGGCCTTGAACACGTGATCGATCCTCTTGCCTCAGCATCACCCACCCAGTAACTGACTTTACACCTCCTTCAAGATCAGCTGGCCTTTTTCATTGTCTCACAAGGTAATTGGGGAACTTTTAAGTGCAGACGATTGGTAGGGAGACATTGAGCGAGTGGAGGCTTGCATAGGTCCAAGGAAATTCACCAGCAAGTGACTGGGCTGCTGCACCCTCCTTCCTCCATGTTCCAGCCCCTGAGCTTCCTTCTGAGCACGGAGCTGGCCAGAGCCTGCCTTACTGGGGAAAGAGAAGCTCTCAGTAAGTGAATGGCTGGAGTTTCTTCTTAGAACACAATGGGAGGAATTACTTATGAAGTACATAGTTTACTATTACATTTGAAAATAGTTTTTAAACATGTTTTCCTTGTCTATAGAGCACTTAGAAGTCCAATTTTTTTATTATGCTGTCTTCATGCTTTCTGGACGAAAATACAGAATTAGAAGTGAGTGGGAAAAGGGAATAAGAACTCAGAGACAATGTAGCCAACTATATTTAGAAAGTGGTGGAACAGCTTACAAGCCATGCAACATGGTTTGGGGCGTAGCTGAGCTCATTTCCTGCTCCTCGACAGAACCCCATGGCCTGGGTGGGTTATGGACCAGTGATGTTTATTTGCTCATAGCTCTGGAAACCATGAAGTTCAGAGCAAGCGCTGGCACCTGTCAAGGCCTCAGGGCTGTGTCTGGCGTGTGTGTGCATGTGTGTGTGTGTGGGGGGAGGTCAGCAAGCTGCAAGACAAAGGGAGGGCAGGGAAAACGTGCTCTCCTGTGTGTACCCCACCGGCTCTCCCTCGATGGGCAGCGGCCCTTCCCAGGGAGGCCCCTGTGGCTTCGCGGTCCTGCCCCTTGACACTCAGGAGGTAATCAAATTCAACATGAGTTCACAGGGGACGACCGCTGTAGCAGGGGCCTCAGCTGAGTGACAGTTTCAGTCGGCTGAACAAATGAAGTCAGAGTTTAGGTAAAATCCTGTTGCTCTTTCCTCCCGAGGGACGTGGTTAGTAATCATCAGCCGGGGTCATTGCTGCGCAGTGGGGGACTGGTTGCTCCTTCCGGCTTTAGTTTCTGGATGTTAGAGGCTAGTCGTCTGCTCTTTCTAAACCAAATGTCATTCCAGTGTTGGATAGCACCTCCAGGAAGTGGCTCCGCAACTTTGTCGTCTTCCCTTCACTGATAGAAATGTGCAGGCCTGGCCTCTAGCTCCAGAGACCAGGCAGTGTCCGGGCCAAATAGAGCAGTGCCAGGCTGTCCTCTGAGAGGCCAGTCACATGGTGAGAATGCAGACAAGGAGAGACGGCTCGGAGTGCAGGGGAGAGGGCAGAAACAGAGAAGGAAGGAGAGAAGGAAGGATGGAGGAAGGAGGAGAAGAAAGAGGGGCAAAGGGAGGAGAGAGGCAGGAAATGAATGCATGTATCTGTTCCTAGCCCAAGGCCCCAGGCCCCTGAGAGGTGCCCCGACTCAGGCTGGGCAAGAGTGCTCAGAGGCTAAGAGCTGTCATGGGAGCAGGGGAAGAGAGGGGAAGAAGAAAGACGTCTTGAACCCAAATCCACTTTCCAGCCTTCGGTTTTCTTCTTGTGTAAAGTCGTCAGCCACATCTTCACCTTACAGACCAGGACTAGAAGGTGAGCCCTGGGGCTCGGCCCTTGGTGCTCACGAAGACAGCGTGAGGGCCAGGTGCTCCACAGCCGTGGTTCCCGTTTCCTCCTCTCTGGACGTTGCCTCCACAGCTGTGTCACCCAGGACCTCTCACCTCTCACCTTTAATGCCACCTTGGCCCAGGATGGTCCTCAGAAGCTTCCTCCCCATTACAGCAGATGGACAGACACCTTTCCTGCTGAGGGTGGCTGCGCCCTCTGTGAGCAGGGCTGGACTCTTAGATTTCCTCCCATCCGCTCCAGTCTCCGACCTGGCCCAGCTGTTGCCGCCACTGCCTGCAGTGGTCGCCCTCCATCTCCTCTTCCACGTGCCAGCGGCACCCCCACCCTGGCCCCTGCATCCTAGACTCACATTCCAGACTCCAGGTCTTCTGGACGGGTTTTCTGAAGCACTGATGTCACAGGCAGGGCAAGTATGGTCACTGCACTGGAGCGGTCAGCTCCACATTGGTAACACGCAGGTCGAATGCAGCAGAGGGCATTGTGGAGCCCCTGGCACCTTGCTTCAGAGCTGATGCCAAAGCACTTCCTCCCCCTCCCGCACCATGACCTTCAAACACACTGCCTCAGGAGGACTCAAGCACCTCTTGTGGTTGTTAGGTGCCATCGAGTCATGTCCGACTCATATCGACATTTATAGGGTTTTCAATGGCTGATTGTTTCAGGATTGCCTCGGGAGTGGGTTGCCACGTCCTTCTCCTGTTTTTGTGGTGCTGGGAATCTAACTCGGGACCTCAGAGACAGCAGAGCGGCCCTCTACCCACTGAGCTAAATCAAGTACCTCATTCTGGGCATAGCTGGAAGAACACCTCCTCTGTGCGCCTGCATTTCCCCCAGCAATCTAATTTTCCCCGAGAAAAGGGCTGTTTCTCATTGACTAGGGAGGACCAGGATCACATACAAAGAGAAATAAGAGAAAATCTCACCCACTTAAGCAGACGCTGCAATGCTCTCCTTTGCATCAATAGTCCCTGTGTTTTTTCACCTTTCCTGGATGTTTTTCAGGAGTGGGGCAGGTCAGAGCCAGCCCTGGGCCAGGGGCTGAAGGACTGAGCACTCAGGGGCATCGTCCTGCTGTCCCACAAGTGGAAAGGGTGTCAGAACACCTTGAGCGCCAGCCTTCATACATAGAGACCGGAAAAAGCCCCTTAGGGGGCCACCCAGGTGAGAGGAGGCCAGTGTACCTTGTCTGAGGGGTGGGGGCCGGGTGAGTCAGGCAGGCACCCCAGAGTCCACCCTTTCCCGTGGGTAGCTCGGCATGGTGTTTGAATTTGGAGTCTGCACTTCACTGGTCTCGAGTGCCAGGTGCTGAGCTGTGGTGTGACAGGGAAGTCCCTCTGATCCTTGGGCTGAGCACCACCCACCATCGTGAGGCAGGGCAGGTGGGCAGGCACAGGGCTGGGCTGCCATGGAGACAGAGCTTCTTCCAGTCCTGCTCCGGTGAGGACACCCTCAGAGTGCCGATTGCAGAATGGGTGTTTTAGTCAACAGTGCATCTCAACCCTCCGATGGAAAAAAAAAAAAAAAAAAAAAAACCTCTATTTTTAGTACGACGTATGTCTAAAGCATCAATTATTTTCACTTCCAAAATCAGTTGTGGTGCCACCACATTAAATCTGCTGTGAAATAGCAGTCACTGCCAACACGTGCGTCTTTGGTTAATTACTGTATTTTTATAAAAGAACACACTTTAAGGGATACATTTTTCTTCTGCTTAAGTCATTAATGATGTGTTCTTCTGGCCTTGTCACAGGGAGGTTCTGCAAATGGTGTCTTCTAGAAAGATGATAAATGGCATTTGAAAGGTGTTAATGCTAATATCATGGCTGTCCCATGGGAGAGGATGCTAATTAGAGTGGGGGATGAATAACCTCATAGACTCACGTGGGCTTACAGCTGAATTTGTGTTAGAAACTATCAAAAGTAAAAATTGAATTTTTAAGTTTTAGTTTCAACAGAATTGTTTTTCTGGAAATCTTGGATCCATGGGGATGTCAGGGATTTTGATCTTTCTATCATTTTGCAAGGGCTGGGATTTAGCTCAGTTGGTAGAGTGCTTCTCTGCAGTCTATGAGGTCTGAGGTTTGATTCCCAGCACCACAAAAGTGGGAGAAGGACGTGGCAACCCACTCCCGAGGCAATCCTGAAACAATCAGCCATTGAAAACCCTAGGAGGGTCGCTATGAGTTGGACATGACTCGACGACGACAACAACAACAACAACAACAACAACAACAACAACAACAACAACAACAACAACATTATTTTGCAAAAAGTATGTTTTCTGATTCCAGTGAACTATAAGAAAAACATGCCCTTGACTGGACAGCTGTCCTGGACTGAACACTTGTGTCCCCAAGTTCACTGGCAGGAGTCCAGGCCCCCAGTTGGGTTGCAATCGTGCTGTCAACCCTCTCCCAGGTTTCATGTGTGGAAATTAACCCCATTCTGATGTTCCTCACAGAAACCTAATCTTCCTGTGCTGTTCAGAGCGGGAGCCTTGGAGGTGATTAGAATTAGATGAGGTCATTAGGGCAAAGCCCCGTGATTGAATAGTGGTACTTTATAAAAGACATACATGGACAATGCTTGCCCCTCACCACGAGGTGCCTTGTGCTGTCTGAGAGCTGCCAACAAGAACGCTTCACCAGATGTGACCCCTTTACCTTGAACCCAAACTGCTAGCAAAATAACCCTCTTCTTTATGAAGTTATCCAGCCTCGTGCACTTTGCTAGAGACAGAAAAGAGACAAACACAAATGGTTTTTGGAGATGGAGTCCTTGAAAGGTCACCGGGCATGAGGCCAGTATCCTCAGGAGAAGGTGCCTGCTACCTAACACTGTGTCCTTCCTGGGCCCACACAGAGAAGGGCGCACACTCCCTAGTCCTAATAAGGGGCCTGTCATGACCTTGGGGGCTGGGATTTAGTTCAGCACCGCTCTGCAGTCCCTGAGGTCCCGAGTTCAATTCCCAGCACCACAAAAACGGGAGAAGGACCTGGCAACCCACTCCCAAGGCAATCCCAAAACAGTCAGCCATTGAAAACCCTATGAGGGTCGCTATGAGTTGGATACCGACTCCACTGCACCTAACAACAACAACAACGACCTTGGGGCTGGGATTTAGCTCAGTTGGTAGAGCGCTGCGCTGCAGTGTCCAAGGACTGGAGTTCAATTCCCAGCACCACAAAAACGGGAAAAGGACCTGGCAACCCACTCCCAAGGCAATCCCGAAACAGTCAGCCATTGAAAGCCCTCTGAGGGCCGCTGTGAGTCGGGTACTGACTCGACGGCACCTGACAACAACAACAACCACAAAGGACCTTGGATTTCCAGCCTCCAGAAGTGTGAGAGATGGACGCGGGCCGCTCACGCCATGGTTCTGTCACGCTTTGCTATGGCGGTGTGTCCTGCTCTGCACTGCCTGCAGCGAACCCACAGTGGTGCTCAGGTGAGGGGCAGGTGAAGCGTCGCCCCGCTTCGTGCCTCACACCCCTCCACCTCCTGAGCTTCGTGTGTTCAGAGGCTGCTGCTCACAGGATCTGAAGGAGGGACAGGCAGTCAAAGACGGCCAGGCGCAGCGGAGGCCAGGCGGCAGGACACCGTCAGTCAGCTCTGCAGCAAGGGGCCGTGCGCTTCCGCAGCCCCCTCCTGCTGCCCTCCTCTCGAGAAGTCCACCTGCGCTGGTGTGCCAGCGCATCGCACTCACACCCACGGCACATCCGTGCTACAGACAGCGATTGGCAGGAAATATGCTGGAGAGCCTCCAGGACTCTGCCAGCTGGGCTGTGCAGGGAGAAACTGCTCTCTTGTTTCTCTCTTCTGACTGTGCATAGGAGTCTGACATAAAGAGAGTCCCGAGTCCACCCACTGGGCCTCCACAGAGGGCGTGAGAGCCAGTGCACTTCCTAGCTCAGAGCGGGACACCCAGGCCCTCCCAGAAACTACCTCCTTCTCTCCGGGGACACCCCACTTTGACTTCGAACACCACCAACTTGTTTTGGACTTAAAATAAAAATTCCTTTTTTTGTGTCTGGCTTCCTGGATTGATGTGCACTTGTGAGATTTGTCTTTGTTGTCAAAGGCCATGGTACCCGGTCCCCGGCTTGGGCGGATGAGGATTGCACTCTTGATGGTGACACTGTGGTGGAGGCGTCTGTGTGCATGGGTAGGCGTATGTGGGTGTTCAGTGAGTTTACGCCTGGTGAGGGAATTGCAGATGAACTTGCAGCAGCTTACATCAGCTGCACCAAAGAGTGCTGAGGGGTTTCCAGGGCCGGTGAGCACAAGCTCTTCATTTTAATACAGTTCCACTATTAAATCTTTTCCTTTATGGTCAGTGAATTTGTGTCCTGTTAAGAAAACTTTCCTTCCTCAGCATGAAGACAGTTTCAAAGGTCATCTCCTGTGTTTTTTTCCAGCCTTGTTCTTTAGACCTACGATCTATGTAGGCATATTTTTGGTCTGCATGAGGTGGGCATGAAGTCTTTTGCTGGATGTAGATCCAGTGACCTGGGTCTTAATGTTCTTGGAGCCATTTAGACAGAGCTCTGCGTTGACCCACATGGACCGAGTGCACCCACCCTTCCTCACTGTGGTTTAGTTTGCTTGGTGCTGAGCAAACCTCAGCCGGCTTTGACTGCCGAGGCTTTGCATGAGCAGAGTGGGCGAGGCAGGTGCTGTTCTTGGGCTCTGTAGACCTCCCTCAGCTACCCCGTGCTTCTGCATTTCCATATGAATTTTGGAATTTTAAAAAAATGTACAGCACAGATTTTGATGCCATATTAATTGGTAATTAATTGAATGTATGGATTTATTTGGAAATTGATGTCTTTACAACACTGATTCTATAATTTTTAATTTTTAAACTGACTAAAGTTTTTTGATTAGGGGTACATGTTAGTGCCCCCACATGTCTGTCGGTTTGGCACACTGTGGGGGCTTCTAAGTTGCAATGAGGCTGAAAGCTATGCCATTTTGAGTCAGATAATCATATGGTCTCCTGTGCTGGGAATGACAAACTAAAGAGACAAACTAAAGAGAAACAGGGTTGCATTCATCATCAAAAAAGACATCTCAAGATCTCTCCTGAAATACAATATTGTCAGTGATAGAATAATATCCATACATCTACAAGGAAGGCCAGTTAATATGACTTATTCAAATGTATGCACCCACCACTAAGGGCACAAATAAAGATATGGAAGATTTCTATCACCTTTTGCAATCTAAAATAGCTCAAACATGCAATCAGGATGCACTGATAATTATTGGTGTCTGGAATGCAAAAGTTAGAAAAAAGAAGGCTCGGTAGTTAGAAAATATGGCCTTGGTGAAAGAAACAATGCTGGAAATTGCATGATAGAATTTTGTCAGACCAATGACTTTTTCATGGCAAATATAATTTTTCACCAACATAAATGCAGTCTATATACATGGACTTCACCAAGTGGAACATGCAGGAACCAAATTGAATACATATGTGGAAAAGAACAATGGAAAAGCTCCATATCAAATGTCAGAACAAGACCAGGTGCTAATTGTGGATCAAACCATCACCTTCTCATACGCAAGCTCAAACTGAAGCTGAAGAAAATTAGAACAAGTGTATGAGAGCCAAGGTATGACCTTGAGTATATCCCACCTAAGTTTGGAGACTACATCAAGAACAGGTTGAATGAATTAGGCACAAATGATAGGAGACCAGAAAAGTCATGGCATGGCATATCATTCAAGAAGAAAGCAAAAGGTTATTAAAAAGACAAGAAAAAAAGAAAAGACCAAATTACACGTCAAAAGAGACTAGAACTTCGAGCACCTAAAGTAAAAGGAAGACATGATGAAGTTAAGGAACTAAACAGAGGATTTCAAAAGGCAGCTAGAGAAGACAAAGTCAAATATTATAATGACATGTGCAAAGAGCTGGAGGCAGAAAACCAAAAGGGAAGAACACGCTCTGTGTTTCTCAAGCTTACGGAAGTGAAGAAAAAAATTCAAGCCTTGAGTGGAAGTAGAGAAAGATTCTACAGGGAAAATGTTAAACGATGCAGGAAACACCAAAAGAAGATGGAAGGAATACACAGGGTTGTTATACAAGAAAGAATTGGTAGATGACCAACCATTCCAAGAAGTTGCATATGAAGAGGAACCAATGGTGTTGAAGGATGAAGTGGAAGCTGCCTTGAAAGAACTGGTGAAACACAAGTCTCCAGGAATTGATGGGATACCAATAGAGATGTTTCAACAAACAGATGCAGCACTGGAGGTGCTAACATGTTTATGCCAACAGATTTGGAAAACAGCTACCTGGCCAACTGACTGGAAGAGATCCATATTTGTGCCTATTCCCAAAAAAGGGGATCTGACTGCATGTGGAAACTATTGGACAATGTCACTAATATCACACACAAGCAGTATTTTACTAAAGAGATACAGGTCCGTGTGTTAATGGTATTACTGGAGAGATGCAGTAGTACCTTAGTTCTTGTGCTCACCATTTGGAAGAACTCAGACATGACTTGGACAACATAGCACAGAGTACAGATGAGATGTATTGTAAAGAGATAATTTGGCTTTAAGGAATAATTCCCAGGGAAAACTGAAGCACCTGGAGAAGCTTGGCCACACCTGGAAAAACAACTTGGAGAAATCTTGGTTCTTTGGTGAATCAGCCTAAGATTAGGACTTTCCCCAACTGACAGACGAGCCACAGAGTGCACAGTTTCCACAGAGGAAGAGTTAAGTGGAAAAGAATCTTGGCTAGAGAGAAGGCAGCCTCTCCAGGGTGACATAATCCCTGGGTGCTAAACACAAGCTCTGCCCTTCCCAGACGGGCAAAGAGAGAAAGCCTCTTGTTAATAATCTCTTGTGGTTTCAGGTGTATGGAATCTATAGCCTTTGTTTTGTAAAATGGCTTAATGTACTTATTTGACACATTTCAAAAGATTGGGCTCATAAGCAGATGTCTTGTAATTGTCTGCTTTTTTCATAACTTGAGGAGTCAGGCCAACATTGACCTCAGATTAGGGTGTGTAGGGTCCATTAGAATGTCCTTTTCAATGTTCCTCTCAGTGTCCTGCGAATCTGTACTAGATCATAGCTGAAAGAAGAAGCCCTTCTTAATCCCCCTTTTCCTCCATTTGCCTGCTAATATTTGAGTATAACAAGCTAACGTTTCACCACAGAGTTGGAAACTGCACATAATTCAATTGTTCGGAACTAACATGATGGCAGAAATGAAGATGGGACCCCAAAAGTCCAATTTCTAAGCACATAAAACCTCTGGCTGGATGTATGGCCTGAGAAGCACTGCCTTACACATGGAAGCACCGCATCATAGCAGAAAATGGCTCTTCCACTGACAAGGGGAGAGAGACTGCAGGAAACTGCCATCTTTATAACTGCACAAATGTTGGTTGAATGCAAGGCTTCCAGGTAAGGCTCACCTGCAGTGCTTCTGGCTGATTTTGTTGAAGGCTGATTTTCACAGGGCCTCAGTAGGATAGATTTGATGGCTTTTCGCACTCCTTCGAGCTCCAGCACCCTGACATTCTGAAGCGGCCCATGTGTCATGCTCCTGGAGACCTTATAGGCTACAGAGTAACTGCATATTCATTGATTAAGTCTCACAATGACAACAAAATGGTTCGATTGCTCATTGGCAGATCTAGTCCTCTGTCTGAGGTCTCCTGATGCCCAGCCGCAGACAGGTGACTCTCAATCCTGAGTGGCATTAGGAGGGTTGGGTATCTTTGGAAATATACCAGTGAGTGGGAACATGACTGAGAGTCAGTCCTGGGCTGCTTATTAAGAGGACCAAGCCATAGAGGAAAAAAGAGTTGTGATTAAAATCTTCATCACTAAGTGTAACTTCCAAACAGGAGACGTTAATGTGTGACCAGCTTGGAAGACTCAAAGGCCAGGGGAGCCCACTTCTACGGTGCCATTCTTCATGCCTTAAATACACGAGGCTCACTCTGCATGTGGCACCGACAGACAGTTCCTGGGGGAGAGAGTGGGCTGTCACCGGGACCCCAGAGTTTATTAATGAGCTGCCTTTCCACATATCACTTCACCTGGGTTGGCCACCATGATTCAATGATTAGCAAAGGGAAGAGGTTTAAATCCTATGAGTTTTGAGAGAGAAGAACCACCCAGCCAGGCTGGAGACTGCTTGGCACCGTAGGTCATCCCCCAGAGCCCTCCTTCCTGTTGTACACAAACAGTCCACAGAATATCAACATTAGATATCACTCATAACAAAAACAGAGAGAAGAGCCTTCAAGTAAACACAACTGAACACAATATGAACGTCGGCCTGCCACAGAAGACCACGTCTCCCTTCTACCCACTGAGAGGAGTGAGGGCTGCATCACCCATTACAGACTTAACCCCAGACTGGTCCTGCTCTCTCCAGATAAGACTTACTCAAGTACCTAATCCTGAAATTGCACCTGCTTCCTGCGAGGAACCAGTCTAGGGCTGAGTCCTGCTGCCTTAAACCCTCCTCTGATTGCCAAACAAAAGCAAACCCTGTGGTGGGTTATTCCTATTCCTTCTTGATGAGACAACCCATGGTTGCCATGTGAGTGTCCTCCTTAACTGTTAATGACCCAACTCTCTAACTACAGATGTATTCCAGGTATTCGTCTGCAGGAAGTCAATAGTATCAAAAAACCCCGGAAAGTATCCTTGATTATGTGAATGAGACATAATATTCTGGGGACAGATACTGCATTTTCTCAGTTGGTAATTTCTACAATTTTAATTTAAGTGACACGTTCCACATTTATGGCGATGCTCTTTACTCATCTATCAGAATGCTGTGAAATATCAACCTTGTTATGCACTGAGCTCAGGTGGGAAGGCCCTTGAATCTCCAGCTACTACTCAAATAGTCGTGCCTAACATAGTAGTGAGGCTGTCTTTTGGAAAAATAAAGGAATAGTACAATTGAACATAAATAGTCCTTTTTTTCAGTACTGGGTGATGATATTTTGCAAATGCCGTACCACTGAGCTACACTCCAACCTAACTTTAAATTTTTATCTTGAGACAGGGTCTTGCTAAATTATGCAGGCCACCTCTGGTCTCAAAATTACAATCCTCATGCCTCCGCTTTCCAAGTCACTGGGATTATGGGCAGGTGCCACTGAATCTGGCTGAATATAAATACGTCTGGGAATTTTGCCAGATGCATCTTGGTTAGTTATTGCAGCTAAGAACCATGCTGTCCAACTCATATTGACTCCAGGCAATTGGCCTTTCTTCCTTCCTCTGTTCAGATCTCACAATACCTCTGGCCCTATGGGTCCCCTGGACCATTAGACAGAGTCATCTGTGCTGTGAGGTCTGCATGGCTGGGGCTGGACTTGGGCAGGCTGTGTCTGGCTTTAGGGTATTGTTTGAACATGAATTTGGCCCACGGTGGTGTTATGGATGGTAAACATGAACACAACATGGCCTAAGTGGGAATGGTAAGGAAGGGCTGGTGCCCCCAGAGCCCTTGGTGGTGAGTGTTTCACATCCTCACCACAGTCACCTGGCCATACTGACTCTCCCTGCAGCTCATTCCCTACAACCACACCAGGCACCAGTGGCAGGGGCCCAGTGGCTGATGGGCCGCCACTCAAAAAGACTGATTTTTAGACTTGATCTTGGAGGCCATATTGTTCCTCCCAAGCGGGTCATCAATAACGATCTTCATTTGTCATGGTGGATCTTACGGTTTGGACTTAAGATGTCTCCCAAAGGTCATGTGTTCAAATGTTTGGTCCCTAGGTGTTGGTGCTGTCCTGGGAGGCTATGGAGCTTTGGGAGGTGGGGCCTAGCTTGCAGAGGTGGGCCCAAGTTTGCAGCAGCAGGTCACGGGGAGGCTTTGGAAATTTTACTTGGATCCATGGCTCTTGTCACTCAGTCTGCTCCCAATCACCCAGGTATGAGATTCTGGGCCACAGGCTAGGGCCACCTGCTGTGCCTCCATGCCTTCCCAGAATCTATGGACTGAAATCCTCTAACTCTGAGCCTCAATAAATCATTCCTCCCATAAGATTGTTTCTGTCAGGTGCTTTGCCACAGCTACCCACAAGCTAATAATGAATTTTTGGAGAGTACCCGCAGGGTGACAGGGTGCATGCAGTTTAGGGCTATAAGCATGGCCACCAGTTTTGCCGCAGGTCAACCTCAACCATAAATGTAGGACTGAGTGCCAGAGAAAAAAGATGTAAGGAGCATACAAGCTATGAATTTTTTGAACAAGAGTTATGCTTTTAAAATGTTAAATGCAAATTTTGCAGAAAGAATTCTAGCCCACAAAGTGCACATCCCATCCGTATGATCACGAAGCTTTGGATGAAGTGCAGCTGCATTTTGAGATTGTGCTGCTGGGACTTTCACTCGTGTAATGGACAGCAATTAAATTACACGTTGAACCCAATCGCTTCCAAAGGAAATAGTTTTCTAATTATTGAAGCCATCTTTTGATGATACTAGAAATTAAATCTTTTCAAGTTCTTGTAAATGAGTATTTTTAAAAATAGAATTCTTGCTGAGTTTATGGAATCATGTTTTTTTTCCTCTGACAGTTTTTTAAAACTTTCCTTTTAAATCTCCCAAGTATTACACATGTGAATAGGAGGTATATTATCGAGTTACTGAACAGTGTGGAAGCAGATTTAAGCACAGATGAGAGGGGACTTTTGTTGTAATGTAACCCAAACTTGGGTGACTTTTTAAAAATCTACTCAGGAAGAAGCCAAACAAGAAGACCAAATATGATCAAAGAAGCAATGTCTTCGGAGAATCACAACTGATTTAAGCACCTCCGTGAGACTAAAAATATGTATTATCTGAAAATTCTCATGTAGAATATGCCAAATATTGAGATAGTAAATGCAAGAGAAGCTGCATGTTTCAGTTTGTGGTACAATAGGACATATATGCAGGTGAGTCCATCCAACATTTATTTAATATACAGCATTTTATGACAAAAACTGTGAGATACGTAAGTATAGAGGAGAAAGGACACAGATCCTTAGGAATCTTCAGTCTGAATGGGGCATAGAATGGACATCTAACAGTAATGACCTTGTGACACGGAATACTGTGGTTACACATATAACCTGAGGGCAGACAGACGAACCATACATCTCTTCTGAAAGCATTTCATGACAACCATCCATAGGATTCCTTTGGAAGAACTCTTAAGAGAAAGGGGGTTTAATGGAGAATAGAAGTACTTTCAAACAAATGAACGCTGTTAGTTGTGCAGAGACAGGAAGTTCTTGCCCTTCTGGGAAAGAGTAAATGAATGCACTGAGGATCCAGAACCAAAAGGTAGAACCCAGGGGACCTCACTTTGGCGTTGCCTCGCTCGTCCATGACCACCCGTCAGCAAGTCCTCTCACTCTACCTCCAGCTCATCTCTAAATCCCCCACTCCATCCTCATGGTCCCGACCATGACTATGCTCATGAGCCAGTGATTTCCATTATTTTCGAGATGGTGAGCTAAATAGGGTCCCCTTCTCTCCACACCATCTATGTCAAGTCCAAAAACCACCTGGTGAAGCTTTTGACGGTTTCCTAGTGTAAAGGATGGGAGGCCTGGGGGCCAGTCACACATGGTACGTGGTTTCTTATCCATGAGGTTTGTAGGCAATCACACATGGTCCTTATTATGGAGGCTATTCTATTTATTATGAAGTATTTTCTTCCAGAAATTGGGATATATAAATTAGGGTATATAACAGACAAAACTTTATTTACTGGAGGCACGCAACATACTGTTGTGACATAAATATGCATAATGAAGTAATTTCAATGATCCTGTTAGTTACCTTGTCCATCACCTCACGTTGTCTTCCCTTCTTCTCTGGTGAGGATACTAAAGGTGGATGCTTTCAGTAAGCTTCAAGTGCACAACATGCAGGCATAACCAGGTGCATGATGGGCATCAGCTCCCCAGAACTTGTCTTATAACTGAAACCTTGCACCTTTGACCGGCATGTCCCTGTGCTACCTGCACCCCAGTCCCTGGGAACCACTCTTCCCCTCTTTCTGTGAGTTCAGCTTTTTATATACCATAGCACAAGCAAGGTCATGCATAGCTCTCTTCCTGTTTTTAGTCTAGCTTATTGCATTAGCATAAGGTCCTGTAGGTTCATCCATGATGTTGTTAATGTCCAGATATGCTGCTATTTTGAGGCCGAGTCATCTCCTCTACTTTACCTATATGTCCATCAGTGCATAGGTAGGCTATCTCCATATCTTGGCTATGGATAAGCACTTGGAACTACAATCGATGGTTCATGTGATATTTCCATTTTTAGTTTCTTGTAGAAATTCCATACCATTTTCTGGCTATACCAATTTACACTCTCACTAATAATGTATAAGACTTCCCTTCTCACCACAGCCTTGTCAACACTAATCTTTGACTTTTTGTTACCAGACAACCTAACAGTTGGATGTGGTGTCTTATTGTGATTTTTGCATGAATTCCCCCGATTAGTGTTGTTGAAAACCTTTTCCTATATCTCTAGGCCATTCATATGTCTTCTTCAGAAAAACCTCTGTTTAGGTCCTTTGTGCATTTTTAAGTTGGCTTATTATTATCTTTTGCTGTAAACATATGAGTTCCATATATATTTTAACTGCTTATCAATGTATTGTTGTTGTTATTGTTAGGTGCTGTTGAGTTGGTCCAACTCATAGTGACCCTATGTATAACAGAATGAAACACTTCTCAACACTATGCCATGCCTGGCACTATGTCAGTGCTTCTCTGCTATTCAAAGGGTTTTCAATAGCTCATTGTTTCAGGATTGTTTTGGGAGTGGGCTGCTAGATCCTTCTCTCATTTTTGTGGTACTGGGGATCGAATCCATTGCCTCAAGCAGTGCAGAGCAGCACCCTACCAACTGAGCTAAACCCCAGCCCTACTATCAGATATGATAAGAATCCAATTTCATTTTTACATGAATATATTTAATATTCTGAACATCCCTTAATAAGAATATTCTTCCATATTGTATATTTTTGGTGATTTTGTTGAATATTAATTGACTATAAATGTGTGGGTGTATTTCTCAATTCTCTCCTCTGTTCCATTGGTCTATGTGCCAGTACCATATTTTTCTGCTTCTATCTGTGTTCTCTCATAGCTCATCAAGTCTCCTTATATAATTATTGGAATCTTTTCAGATAATGTGTAGGACTGTTTCTTTGGGGGTAGTTAAAGGAATATTACTGTGTTCCTCTGGAGGGGAACTTTGATTTTTCATGTTCTTTGAGACTTTCACTGATGTCTTCACATTTGAAGACATGGTCACCTCCCTTGGTCTTTACTCACTGGTTTTAGTGAAGAAATCCCTTACCAGTCAACTTGACTTCAGAGTATGGATAAACACTCTCTGGTCTTTTCTGTGGCTGTGCCTGCTCCTCTCCTCTCCCTCCTTCTTGGTGGGGAATTCTGAAGACTTTGTGCTTCTCTTGATCCTGCAGAGCCAAGAGAGTGCTGATGGTTTCCCACTTCCTTTCCCCAAAACGGTGCCTTCAAGTGCTCAGTCTTGTGTGTCCTCACCCAGCCTGGTGTGCAAACTGACTACCTTTCTGAGATGCTCACACTGGCTCTCTGAAGGACACTTGGGGGCCCAGCGTAGGCAGAGGGGGTGAGCTGTGTGGAACATCAGGGGTACTTGTGAGTCGTTTGGAAGGGCCACAGGAGAGCCACCCCAAATGATTCATGGGCAGGCTTTCTGATGAGCCCCACCAAGCAGTCCATAGTGTCCATGTCCTCTTGTCCCTGTTCCAAGACCACACAGCTGTGGGTGCTTATCAGATATAGATGTATAGGTGACAACCACTCAGTATTGGGGTGAATGAGAAAGAAATGGGCTCCTCAAGAAGTATCTGGGGGAGTTGGGGGATCCAGGTGCTCACATGGTGCTCTTACTTCCCCATGGGAGAAATCAGGGGTTTCTCTGAAGACCCTACGGGGCCACCTGAGGTGGGTGCCCAGTACGGCCAGCCTGTCCTCCTCCCCACGTCAGACAGACCATTTTCTGATTTTCTTCTCAGGTGGAGTTCTGGGCTTCTCTGCTGGGCCCCTGACTCCTACAAAAGCACTTCTGCGTGGCTAATGATAAACATGGGTGCTTTTGTGAGGGATGAAGACAGAAAGCTTCTCTTCTGCCATGTTGCTGGTGTCACTCATACCAAATAGCACTGTGGTCTTCATGAAGCTTCAAGGTCAGTGCCACTCCATGTCATTGCTCGTGCACACACTTGAGCTGAGATGGTCTTACCTTACTGGTAAAGCTAGTATTTTGAAAACAAAAGTGGATGTAATAGGTAAAATTTTTATGTAAAAGGGCATAGCATTTCTGGGTTTTCTTATAATACATTGAAAGATACTATGAAACTATTTTATCATAATAAGGTGGTATTGCTATGAAAATAGATTATGCGGAAAGCAAAAATGCATCTTGGGTTGAGTATAAAAATCAGTCAGACTTCCTATTTATATTCAGTATATGTATTTCAAGTTTTTAATTAACGACAGCTGATCTTAACAACTGTGTTTTTCCACCTTCTATGTTTCTCTGAAGAAACGAAGCCAATCTGATTACATGCCTACCATGGCCGAAACACACTAATCAATTTTGACAACAGAGTTTTCTAAGTAATGTTGCCAAGCTTCTCCAATGATCAATGGTTCTATTGCTTTGGGGAAATAACTCACATTTTAGACTGCAAATTATGTTCCTGAGAAATGCTTGTTTCTGAAGCAGGCAGCATCTGTGTTTATTGGGGTCTTGCCTTTGCCTGATTGCAGTGGGCTTTGAAAGAGAAAAGCATTTCTTGTAATCTGCTTGGGGTCACTGGGTGAGCAAGGAAATTTGCTGCAGTGTGTGCTGTGGGAGAGTTCAAGAAGCAGCAATGGCTGCCCTCTTGCCTCGTGGAGCCATCTGTACTAGAGGATCCCAGTTACAGTGGTGTCTCTGCACTTGACCACAGCCCATCCTGGAAGGTTGGTTCAGTGCTGTTCAGGTCGATTCCTGAGCACTTTTTTCCCATAAGAAATAATGTAAATGTATTTATGGATTCTGGCACTGCACTTAGTGTCTAATCTAGAAACATGTGTGCCACTCATATTCTTAGCAATAAGTTCGTCTTTTAAGTTCAATTGTTGATCTTATTACTTTCCTCTTTCCTTCATTTTTAGGACTGGAAAGTTTCTTGGCGGCCATGATGACTGTATGATGTAGGTATATATGTAAAAATCCCACAAGATCATGAACACAGCACCAGGGCAAGTCCTTAGTGCTTGTCATCTGCATGCAGAGTGACATTTCCACCTCTGCTTCATCTGGAAGGATCACAGGGAAGCCTGGCGCGCCATACAGGTTTTAGCACAGTGGTTGAGTACCAAGCAACTGGTAGAGCATCAAACAAGAATTCTGTCAAAAATATTGGCCAAGAACTGAAATGCTCAAGTACAGAGAGGATGAATGCCAAGGTACCACTTGATTTACTTACAAGAAAAGACACTCTCATGAGGAAGAGAGAAAGCAGCATCTTCAACAAAAGCTTGTTACACACCGCCAAGTCTGTGCTGCGTTCTTTTGGGGCACCTGTGGGATGAAGGCGCCGAGACGTGCAAGCCGTTGTCTCCTCGGCCCGTTCTCTGCAGACCCCAGTGCGTGTGTCCTGTGTGCGTCTTCCCCTTTGCTAATCTCAGATCGACAGCCTCGCCTCCGAGGCCAGATCCTCCCGCAGGGCATGCCTCCGTCAGGTGTGGGGCATGTCATTATGAGAGATATTTTAGAAATAATAGTTGAGCTTACTATGGGATGGACCCCGGGTTAACTGCCTTTACATGTTTATTTTATCTACCATTTTACTTCATTCAACATATTTTTTACTCATTATGCGCAATGTGTGGGCTTCATTCAGCATTTTTGGGCTAGTGATCTTCTTCAAGATGAGATAACAGGCACGTGACTTAACTTCTCTCTCCGCCCCCAAATTTCTTGTTGTCATGGTGAGATGGGTGAGCACATAAAAGAGAGGCTTGCCTGTGCTTCTTGGGGTGCCAGTGGTGCCCTGGAGGGTGTGTTTCCTGGGTGTTCCGAGGGCCCCCGCTGTGCTGGGGTGGCTGCTCTGGTGGACTTGTGACGAGCAGTGGGAAGAGTCTTCTTCCCTCACCTGGTCTCTCGAGGTGACCTGCTGCCCTACTCTTGTGGGGCAGGATCTGTGCCCGCCGGCTGAGTCTCTGCTGGTCTGTGGGGCTCCCTCACTAAGCTGAGCTGACAGCAGAGGCAGAAACCCCTCTGTGCCGACCTGGGCCTTCCCTGTCTCCTTGGCACCTGGCTGCCAGCATGTGCAGGAAGGGGAGCTTGGTGAGCTGGGTGGATGCCAGGCTGGTTGCAGCGCCCACCACAGCCGTCATGAGCGATGGCCCGGCCTGGCCCACAGAATGGCCTGGAGCAGATCCACAGGCCAGCAGCCTTCACGGACACCCAGTCTCAGGCACATTCTCACCTGCTGCTGCCGGTTCCGGTGTTACTTGCGTGTCCGTAGCTATCAGCTATGGGGCGAGGAGGGTATTCGGTACTGAGCGTGATGATGTAAACTGTGGACGTTTAACTTCTGTATCGGGTAGATTTTCTTCACTATAACAACATACTTGGGATCAGTACCTTAGAAAGAGAGAAGCTCATTTTGGCTCACAGGTTGGGGTTCCAGTCCATGCCAGCCAACCATGGCTCTGGGCCTGTGGTAAGGTAGTAGTCACGGCAGGAGCTGTACAGGTGCAACCCTACTCACCTCACCACAGGGGAGTGAGGGAAAGAGAGGGGAGGACCCAATCACAACGTCCCCGTCAAGGGTTCCCAGTGACTCCACTTCCTCCCACCAGCCCCTCCTCCTAAGGTCCTACCACCTCCCAGCAGCACTGCATGCTAGAGATCAAGCCTTTGACACAGGCCTTTGGGGGACCTTCTGGATCCCAACTGCAGCAACTCCTAAAGGAAGTATTGCAGCAAATGAAAAAGAATGCCACTTTGTTAATAATAGTTTTTTTTTTTTTTTTGGTGGTACTGGGGGTTGAACACAGGGCCTCCCACTTGTATGCTTTGCAAGTGCTGGACCACTGAGCTGCACCCTTAATCCATTTTTTTTACTTTTTGAGACAGGGTCTCGCTGAGTTAGGCAGACTGCCTCTGGTCTCGAACTTGCGATCCTCCTACCTCTGCCTCCCGAGCCACTGGGACCACAGGCGTGCATCACCACGCCCAGCAATAATTGTTGTTTTTATACCATGCATACCAACTGCTTTTTAGAAAATTTTTCTTTCATGTTTTTAAATCACATCAATGCCGCTAGCTATCTCCAGTGGTTGTTCCAATTCTGAGTTTCCTACAGAGTTCTTCCAATGGTCCTCTTGTACTGGCTATGATTTTTATTGCAAGTGTCAAGGGTCATCCACCTACAGGCTTAATTAAAGCTGATCTGCATTTTCAGGTAGCTGGAGAAGACACAGGTTCTGGGTCAGCCATCATCAGACCTGTCTTCATTCTCCTCTGTGAGTCCATCATCACCCGCCATGTCCCCGTCTGGGTCACATCTATGGTGCTGAGTAAAGTGGAACTGAGAAAGGGACTCCATAGCCAGCTCATGGAGACGCTTCCTGTCATTTCCACACTTGGCATAGAAGACAGTGGTGAAGTACCCGATTCCCTGCAGAGTCCTTCAAGGAGCACGTGTCAGGTTGACAAACTCAAGGGAGCCCCTCTGGGCTTGGGGGTTCACATGATGTCTCACAGCATCAGCGTTTCCAGCCGGCTGTGCACAGTCACCATGGTGACAGTGAGCAACTCTCTACAGCATAAGTCCAGCCTTTTGGAAGCTCTGAGGACACTTGCTTCAAATAGAGGACCTGGCTTTAGACAAGAAGACACAAAGGACAACCACACAGTTCAAGGCCAGAGCTCACGGACCCCAGAGCAACGCCCTGAATGTGACTTATCACTAGACTTTCTGTTGAAGGATGAGTGACCGTATGCAAGATAGCTGCATTTTATGTCACAGTCCTGGTTGATGCTGGGCAGGTATCTAAGTCCTTATAGCTTCAGGTTTCTTTTGCTGAAAGTGCTGATATTGATCCAATGTAGGCAATAGGTGGTATGGATTAAAACAAAAACTCACACTTTTAAACTGGCATGGTGTCACAGGCCTGTAATCCCAGCACTTGGTAGGTTGAGACAGGAGGATCTGAAGTTTGAGGCCAGCCTGGGCTCCACAGAAAGAACTAGTAAAAAAAAAAAAATACACACACACACACACACACACACACACACGTGGGTGCACACACACACGCACAACGCACAGTCCTGAAGCACTTACAATAATAGGGGATTTGTTGTTTATTGTTAGGTGCTGTCCAGTCAGGTCTGACTCATAGTGACCCTATATACAGCAGATGCAACACTTCCCAACACTACCATGCCTAGCCCTCTATCAGTGCTTCTCTGCTATTCAAAGGGTTTTCAATGGCAGATTGTGTTTTTGGGAGTGAGTTACAGGGTCCTTCTCCCAAGCCTACAGCACCAGTATTCCCAGGTGGTCTCCATCCAAGTACTAACCAGGCCCGACCCTACTTAGCTTCTCAGATCTGATGGGATTGGACACCAGAGTGGTATGGCTATAGGCTGGGAATCTACATACAGGGTTTTTTTTAGGTAAACCCTGGAGGTGGTAGGGTGCCATGGTTTCTATCCCACAGCAGCCTGGTGGCCCTCAGAGTTTGTCCTGGGCTGCATCCCACCCGCTCCTGGGCTTCCCCTTGTGTCCAGAGCCCTCTCCCCTCCTCAGTATCCAGGTGTCCATGGGTTCCACCCTCTGACTCTGGAGTTTCCTGATGGAATGACTCGTAGTCTGGAATGTGTGGGCTTTCCCTGACTCTTTTTTTTTAATTGGAAATTTTTAATGTATACCTTAATGTGATTCATTTTGACATTCCCTGCCTCTTGTGGAAGGATCTGCCTGCTAACCACGGAACAGCAACAGCACCCTGGTGAGCCGTGTTCCAGCTTCCCAACGTCATCCAAAGTCCACTTTGCCAGCGTGCTGCCCATGTCCTGCTGCCCTTCCCGAAAGAGCAGGCTTCAGATGGCCTTCCCTCCAGCATTTGCTGTGGCCACAGCCAGGGAGTCCCTCAGGCACCCGTGTTAAACCCTCAGAAGTTCTTTCCCTGGCTTTGTCTTCACCCACCCAGCCTCCCAGGCCTCATTTCCAGAATGTTCTCAAGCGTGCTGCCCTCGCTCCTCCCTCGTTTCCTGCCGTCTTCCCCATGGCTCTCTCTCGTACCCTATTGGATCAGGATGATATGGTCCTACTCTCCAGATGAAATGCACCTTTCACTCTTCAGCGCTCCTCCGATGCCACACCCCCCTTGTGCTCACACCCGCCCACCTCCTCAGCCTGAACCCTGTGCTGAGGTAAAGTTCCCGAGCCTGGACAGCCCAGCTCCAAGTTCCCATCACACTTAAATTCAAATCCCAGAATGGCTCTTGGGTGACAGGAGCATCTTTTGCATGAATGAGGTGCTCTGGGCTCCTGTGAGGGGACTGGTCACCAGAGAGAAGTGGAACCTCCAGCCCCACTCGCCCTTCTCTGGGAAAGGAGAGAGATTGGAGATTGAGCTAATCTGTCATGTCTACTTGAGGAAGCCTCCACAGAATTCCCTAAGAGACGGGGTTCAGAGAACGTGTGGGTTTGCAAACACATCTGCATCTTGATGAGTCAGGCAGCTCAGCTCCATGGGCCCAGGCTTCTTCCTGCCCTTGCAAAGTGCTCAGTCTTTCCCTGTGCGCCTCTTCATATGGCTGTTCACATGAGTCCTTTACCAAGGCCTTTATAGTAAGCTGTAGACATGAAGTATTTCTGAGAGTTTCCAAACATGAGGAGAGAGTCATGGGAACTTCCCATTTGGAGCCAAGTGGGACACAAGTGTGGGGACTCTGGGGACCTGCTATTTGTAATAGCGTCTGCAGTGGTGCGTCCCCATGGGACTGAGCACTTAACCGGCGGGGTCTGTGTCAAGTCTGATGTTAATGTTAGAATTAAGTGGCAGGACACTCCGATGGTGCCTGCAGAGCAGAGAATAAGATGTTGTGGGTCTGATAAAAGTTTCACTTGAAGATATGGTCTGAAGATACATATACGGTCTCAATACTGCTCAGCAGAAAAAGGCTGCATCTGAACTCAGTCTTTGGTGAAAAATCCCGTTGTTACTGTACTCTAGCTTTTTTCTTTCTTTTCTTTTTTTTTTTTTTTTTTTTTTTTTTTTTTTTTTTTTTTTTTTTTTTTTTTTTTTTTTTTTTTTTTTTTTTTTTGTATTTTAGGCAAGGTGCTTACTTAGCTGATTTTCACTTCCTACACTTGTAAAATAGGATAAAAATATCTACATTACCAGTCTTTTTCATAAGAAATGAAAGGAATGCATCTTGATTCATCTGAAATAGAGAAGTGTTCACTGTTCCCCTTTGTCTTGTTCTATAAATGCAATTTCTTAACTGAGAAATTCAGACAGATCCAGATGCCTTGCTTAATGAAACTCCATTTTGAAAATTGTAAGGAATACAACAGAGGGGGGCTGATTGGGAGAACATCTGGATCGGACAGTCCCAAAATCTCAGAGAGGCGTCCACTAGACGTGGGTGAGCACAATTTGGAGTCCTTCAAGTGGGGCCCACCCACTCCTCACACTGCTGTTCACTCTCGTGGGGATCCAATGGGATTGTGGTCCCAGCCTATGCCTGGAGTTTATGGGCAAGTGAATTTGAGACCAATAGACATCTGTCTTTTGCCTGTTTAAGAGGAAGATAACAGTGGAAGAAAATGGTCTAGAAAGAAGACAGATGCGGATATGCACTGATAGAGGAGAGGGAGGGAGTCTGTGTCCTCCAGCACTAAGGATTTTATCTCTAGGATGTCTGTTGACCCCTCCTGGATGGCATGGATCTTGGGCACCTTGTACAGCACCTGAAGCACTGGGACGCTATCATCTGGAGCTCCCTGTGAGATGTGTAGACAGAGCAAGGCAGAAGACCTCAGCCACTTGTCCACTTCCTTGTTGTTGTTGTTGTTAGGTGCCGAGGAGTCGGTATCCGACTCATAGTGACTCTGCATACAACAGACGAAACACTATTGTCAGTGCTTCTCTGCTGTTCATAGGGTTTTCAATGGCACATTGATTTTTGGGAGTGGGTTGCCGGGTCCGTCTCCCAAGCCTATAGCACCTGGTGTCCCCAGGTGGTCTCCTATCCAAGTACTAACCAGGTCCGACCCTGCCTATCTTCCGAGATCTGATGGGATCAGATGCCACAGGGCTATGGCTGCAGGCGTCTACTTCCTTAATGACTGCGTAATAAACACCTGGTGCCTCTAAGAAGCCCTTCCCCAGTAGGACTGGCCCCCTTGTCGTCTGCATAGGAAGATCCTGTCTTTCTCCCGCATCACCTTTCCTGTGTTCTTGAGTGACTGTCCCAAAATGATCGATGCTACCAGTTTCCAAACTTTGCCTTTCCTAACTGACTTCCATGGCCTTGATGCAGGTCAGTTATCAAGCCCCACAGATGCTGTCTGACTTGACCCTCCTCCCTCAGCAGTCCAATTCTGACCATAACTACTTCCCAAGGGCTTCCCGAGTTTTCTTCCTGACAAACACTGTGATTCCAAAGGCCTTTCTTCTGGGTTGTTGCTAGACCATCTCCCCTGGAGTGAAATTTCTGCACAGGACTGTGGGGCTCTTTTGAGTGCCCTCCATAGACTTTAGATGAAATTTAAACTGTTTAGCTTACAGTTCTCTAACTGAATGTTCATTCATACAGACTATGTTCTCCAAATACACCACATATTTACATACATCTGTGCCCTCAGCACGCGCTCTCTCCTGGGCACCAGGAATTCCTTTGCAACCTTGCTAACTTCTTCATCTCATTGAGGGTCTTCCTCTAGCTTGGCCTTTACCACCCATCCCCACACCCCGCCCTGGCTGGTTGCCTGTCCTCCCTGGTTCTGGGGCATGGGGGAGTGCCAGTGTTCTGTGTGTCCACGTGCTTGGCTGCTTGGCATCACGATCATGACTTGGTTTTGTTCTATCCCAATTGTAAGATTCTTAGGGACTACATTCCATGCATCTTAATATTCTGCTCTTCCTTCCACAATAATCAGGATGTTTTGTCAAATAAATGAATGAATGCTTCCCCGTGGCTGAGAAGTGCATCCCAAGGGAAGGAGACGCAGTGTGAGTGGCAAAGAGCGTGGAGGAGCAACACACACAAGACTACGCTCAGTGCACCACTCACCATCGCCTCATTGCAGCGGGCATTACAGCTGCTAGAGGTGTGGGACTGGGAACAGCTTTGGAACTTTCTAATTTCATAATCCCCCACCGCTAAAGGGAGGAAGTGGACTGGCCAGGCAGTTCGTTCTGCTGAACTGTGAGCTGGCTGGCCTTCTTTTGGTGACTCAGACGTTGGGCGACACAGTTGTGCTTGGAGGTAGGAACGGGCCATCAACACAACTTCCTCTGCTGTGATGGAAAACAAAGTTTAGTTTTAGACATTCCATTGGCTGATTTTCCCAATGACAACACATTTCACTGCATTTCAAAATGAATCTCCACATGCCCAGACCTGATCACTTGTTGAAAATGGTGGCCTTCTTGCCATCATGAGCAAACAGCTTCATTTCCTAGTGTAGCTTCCCAGTGACAGAATGGCAATGGTGGAGCAGGGTGGGCCACCATATAGTTATTCCAGGTTCTATCAATTAGTGGCTTTTAGGCTGTGCCTTGCCCTGAGTGACTCTATTCTACAAGACAACAGTCTTCTCCACTTTGAGTACAAATGCTGAGACAGGATGACTCCACATCTTGTTTGTGCACATCAACAACCACCATCTGTCCAGCATAAACCATGAGGCACAGACTGATAATAATTTACTCCTGTGAAGACAATATTACCACCTATGAGATTATCCAATTAAGTCAGAAACACAGACAAATGAATATATAGAAAATATATAAGAAGCACCAGGTTATTACCACCCTAGACCAACAGGTGATGTCATCCCCTCAGCTGGGCTGTATAAAAGGAGGGACGCCTCATAGTGGGACACAGCAATATCCAACGACCCATCCCCAGACCATTCAGTGTGCACATCTTGATCAACAGGTGACAAACTTCCAGCTCTATCCCTTGGGATTCAGCACAGCTCAGCCCCCTGCTTGATGCAACCACTCAAGTCCAGTTTCTCAGATTATTTGCTCAGCATATAAATTGAAGAAGTATTGTGAAAGAATACATCCCTGACAGACATCTTTCTTGACTTTAAACCAGGCAGTGTTTCCTTGTTCTGTTCACATGATTAACTCCTGGTCCATGTACTGATTCCTCATGAGTATAGTTAAGTGCTCTGGTATTCTCATTCTTTGCAATGTTATCCATAATTTATTATGATCCATACAGTCAAATGCCTTTGCATAGTCAATAAAACATAGGAAGACATCTTTTTGGTATTCTCTGCTTTTGGCTAATATCCCTCTGACATCAGCAATAATGTTTCTGGTTCCATACCCTCTTCTGAATCCAGCTGTATTTTCTGGCAGTTCCCTGTCTATATACTGCTGCAATTGCTTTTGAATGATCTTTAGCAAAATTTTGCTTGCATGTGATATTATTGATGTTGGTTGATAGCTTCCACATTTAGTTGCACCCCCTTTCTTTGGGATAGGCACAAATATGGATCTCTTCCAGTCAGTTGATCAGATAGCTGTTTTCCAAATATCTTAGTATCAACATGTTAGCACCTCCAATGCTGCATCTGTGTGGTAATATCTCTGTTTGCATTCCATCAATTCCTAGAGCCTGGTGTTTCACCAATTCCTTCAAGGAAGCTTCCATTTTTTCCTTCAGGACCATTGGTTCCTGATCATGTACCATCTCTTGAAATGGATGGTGATTCACCAATTATTTTTAGTATAATGTCTCTGTGCATTCCTTCGACTTTCTTTTGATGTTTCCTGCATCTTTTAATATTTTCCCTGTGGAATCTTTCATTATTGCCACTCAAGGCTTGAACTTTTATAATTCTTTAAGCTTGAGAAAAACAGAGCGTGTTCTTTCCTTTTTTTTTCTATCTCCTGTTCTTTCCACGTTATTATAATATTTGATTTTGTCTTCTTGAGCTGCTGTTTGAAATCTTCTGTTTAGTGCTTTAACTTTGTCATATTTCTCTTTTACTTTAGCTGCTCATCATTCAAGGGCAAGTTTCAGAGTGTCTTTTGACATGTAATTTGGTCATTTCTTTCCCTGTCTTTTTAGTAACCACTTGCTTTCCTCATGAATGATGTTTTTGTTGTCATGCCACAACTCATCTGATTTTCAATCATTAATGTCTAATGCATCAAAGTCAAAGGTGGTCTCTGAAGTCAAATGGGATATACTCAAGTCATACCTTGGTTCTCATTCTGACACTTGTTCTAATTTTCTTCAGTTTCAGTTTGAAACTGCATATGAACAATTAATGGTCTGATCCACAATCAGCACCTGGTCTTGCTCTGACTTTTGACGTTGAGGTTTTCCATCATCTCTTTCCACAAATGTAGTCACTTTGGTTCCTGTATGTTCCTTCTGGGCACATCACTTCTATGTCTTTGGTCACCATTTATGTTGGTGAAAAAATATATTTGCAATGAAAATGTCACTGGTCTGACAAAATTCTATGACACAATCTCTATCCTTGTTTCTCTCAACAAAGCCGTATTTTCCAACCACTGAGCCCTCTTTGCTTCCAATGTTTGCATTCTAGTCTTCAATAATTACTAGTGCATCCTGATTACATGTTCGACCTATTTCAGATCGCAGAGCTGGTAGAAACCTTCCCTATCTTCATTTGGCCAGCCCGGATGGTGCATGCTGGTAATCGGCTTGCAGAACAGGATGAAGCAGGATTACCACAAGTCTGAGGCCAGCCTAGGCTACCCCTTGCCTGCAGCCATACCGCTGTGGTATCTGATTCTGTCAGATCTTGGAAGCTAAGTGGCGTCGTCCTGATTAGTACTTGGATGGGAGATTGTCTGGGAACACCAGGAGCTGTAGCCTTGGGAGAAGGCCCTGGTACCCTCCTTCCAAAAAATAATCAGTCATTGAAAACCCTGTGGATAGCAGAGAAGAACTAACCATACTGTCTTACCTGTTATATGTAGGATTACTATGAGTTTGATACCAACTTGACAACACCTAACAACAACATCTTCATTTGTGTCCCTAGAGTGAGTGCATATATTTGAATAACAGTCATATTAACTGGCCTTTCTTGTGAATACTATTCTATCACTGACAGCATTATACTTCAGGACAGATCTTGAGATCTTTTTTGATGATGAATGCAGCCTCATTTCTCTTCAATCTGTCATCCTGGCATAATAGACCATATGATTATCTGATTCAAAATGGCCTATGCCAATCCATTTTAGCTCACTGATGCCTAGATGTTGATGTTTATGCACTCCATTTCCTTTTTGAAAGTTTCTAATTTTCTTAGATTCATACTATGTACATTCTACATTCCAATTATTAGTGGATGTTTACAGTTGTTTCTCTACATTTTGAGTTGTACCAAATCAGCAAATGGAGGTTCCTGGGGCTTTACTCCATTACCTTCATTAAGGTAGATTCTACTTTGATGAGGTAACTCTTCCCCAGTCATCTTTTGAGTGTCTTCCAACCTGGGGGACACATTTTCTGGCACTTTTTTTGACAATGTGTCTCTGTCATTCATAGGGTTCTTAATGGCTAATTGTTTTGGGAGTGGGCTGCCATGTCCTTCTCTCTAGTCTATTTTATTCTGGAAGCTCAGCTGAAACTTGTCCACCATGTGTGACCCTGCTGGTATGTTTAGTACCTATTGCATAGCTCTCAGTATCACAACAGTACACAAGCCCCCACAGTACGGGAAACTGAGAGATAGGTGGGGGATGAGCTGTCTGAATATACTTTATATTTTCTGAGTTTAAATGGATGGGACAGCTGCTACCACTGTGGACCAGCTCTATGCTATCACTAACCAGTCCCTCTGCCTGTGTGGGTCCCCATGTCTCTTAAAGATACTTGGAGATTGAAACCTGAAATATGGACAATAACCCTCCGGACCTGATGTTGATGCTTCAGCTGCTCTGTAAGCCTCTGAAGAGCAACAGCTAATTTATTGTTACTATAATTTTTTTCAAAGGATTTAAAGTACCTTAGGGGAGGCTGGGTGTGGTGGCACATGCCTGTAATCCCAGCAACTCGCGAGGCAGAGGCAGGAGGACAGCAAATTCAAGACCAGAGGCAGTCTGCATAATTTAGTGAGACCCTATCTCAAAAAGTTAAAAAATGGGCTGGGAGTACAGCTCAGTGGTACAGCACTTGCAAAACATGCAAGCACAAAGTCCTGGGTTCAACCCACAGTACTGCCAAAAAAAAAAAAAAAAAAAAAAGAATCTTTTTCAAAAAAGAAAAGTACCTTAGGGACCCTGAACCTAATTTTCTACTTCTGACATTCCCTGGATTCTTTGTAAGATGCTGGCATGATCGGAGGAATTCTTTTTCAATAAGAACGTGTCCTTTGTCTTCAGTGCTTTCATCACACTGGCAATGAATTATCACAGGGACAAAAATGGTTAATTTTTTATTTCTAACTCTCCCAGAATACCCCCATTGCCCAGCATTTATTTGATAACCCTTAACCACCAGAGTAGAAAACCTGAAATCATTCAAGCAGCCAAGATTTATCTATGGACCATAGCTGTGCTCTGAATTTTATTGTAGCTGGGATACTGAGATGCCTGGGGTATGTTCCATACTTCCCAGTTTTCTGAATGTATGACTTAGATTTTCTCTTCTTGCTGTGGAATGTATTCCTATCACTTGAGCTTTAGACTTGTGATGGAGACAATGGACTTGAAAGGAGATACATTGCACATAATCAGAAAGAGAAGGAACGGGCTTTCCCGTTGGGTATTTGCTGTGGATTTTATTTCTGAAGGGCATCTGAACCACCTGTCATGCTGATGCCCTTGGAACTGCTTTGTGAGTGACCTGCTGAGAGGTGAACTTCCTTAGCCTTGTGAATGTGAAAAAGGAAGAAAGCTACAGCACTGCCCACGCCGTCTTGGGACGATCTGGATGATTCTGCATGAGCAACGATGACTTGAGGTTTACGTGGGGACACGGGTCTGCCAGTCCACTCTTGCCTGATGGAGTGCTTGTGCTCCAGACCCTCTCCAAAGCAGGGTGGGAGTGCCATGATCTCACCACAGATTTTACAAACTCATTTCGTTCCTGGAATAAGATTATGGATTACAGGTCTCTTGTATATAATTTTTATTCTTTTGCTTTTTTTAAAAAAAGTTTCATATTTAAAGCCATTGTATTAGTCAATGATTCGTGTTCAGTATTGAGTCATTTGCCATAGAAAATGAGAAACATTCATTTATGTTTTAAATAAAGCTGGTCTAGGAAAGCCTAAAACATAAAACAAACATACAAAATTAATTAGGGGGCTGGTCTGAGACCATGAGGTGTCTAGGGCTTCCAAGGCTGGAAGGTCTTTGGAAGTACACGCTCCTCAGCAGTGTCCCCTGGAGGACAGAGGACAGAATGAACGTTCCAGCCACACAGGACGTTGGTCCCGTGGAAGTGTTCATGCCTTAGTTTGCATAGTGTGAGTCATCTTGAAGGATTTCGCATGTGAACAGCAGTGCAAGAAACCATGTCCTTTCGTTTCCAAGTGAAGATGGCTCTTCCTTGAGTATCCAGCGCATCCACCTGCAGGGAAACTCCGTTCTGCTACAGAGGTTGGCAGGAATCTCACACTGTTGGATGTTGGGCAAGAGAACAGGGATTCAGTGCCCCTTGTCCCTATCTGAGCTCCTCTGGCCCTGGTCAGCAGCTTAGCACTGAGATTTCCTGCCAAAGCAGAACAGCATCACACACGCTTAGCACCCTGGGTGCAGCCCAGAGCCATTCCGCCTGTATCACCCATATCCTCTGCCACTGCTGGAGTGCCCACATTCTCCTGCCTTCTGCCACTAACATCCCAGAAAGAGAAATTGTTGTTGTTAGGTGCCGTCAAGTTGGTGTCCGATTCATAGCGACCCTCATAGGGTTTTCGATGGCTGTTTTGGGATTGCCTTGGGAGGGGATTGCCAGGCGCTTCTCCCATAGAAGGAGAAATGGATGAGAACAAAGGGCAGACACACATTGCATTGTTCTGCCACACACCCAACAGACAGCATATTTGACTAAAACTTACATGAAATGCATATGCTCTTTAGAAGTTGGAAGGCACTGGACACAGGAAGTGCCAGAGCCTAGGATGTCTGGGCCCGAGACTGATGTGCTCAGGAGCGACAATGCTGCGCACACTGCAGGAGGATACAGGGTGAGTCAGATACTGAGAAAATCAGGGCTGGGGATGAGGCCGTGCGACTGGGTTAAACAGGAACAAAGACATCTGCGGATGAAAAGCCAGAGGCTGGTGGCTCAGGCACTGGAGGTCTTGGGACTCACAGCTGCACTAACAGAAGACACTGTCAGGGCTTTGGGGCTCATTTTCCTTATGGTCTGTGATGCGGTGGTTGGAACATGGTGGTTCGGTGCCAGGTAGTATTGAGAACGATCAGTCGCTCTGACAGGCTATGTCTTAGAATTGCTCCACACGTTCCTGCAGTTGCCAGAATCACGAGGACCAGTCTTCAGTGCTTCTGCATCTTTTGGGTCTTGGTCAGTATGTGGCAAGTGGAATGTCCAGGTGCTCATTCACGGCTATTCAGCTTCAGTCTTTTCCCCCAATGAAAAGGTAAGGGTGACCTTTGTCTGACGTGAGGAAGCAAACTCAGCGTTAAAAACACGAGGCTGAGAGCACATAAGAACTCATTCCTGCGGGGTCTGAAGTCCGTGGACATAGAGAAGGCTTTTTCCTGTGTCCCAGACAGGGGCAATTTTTTTGCCCCTTGGAAGAGAAAACACTAGAAGCTAAGCCAACACAAAGGTGGAGCTGAGAAGGTGACTCCTGCACCCGGTGAGAGGCTGGCCCAGATCTGGATGCGGATGGACACACTTCTGAACTCTCCCACAGCCACCTTTCCCTGGACTCTGTGACCTCCATGTTTTCTGAGGAAATCTTCCTGCATTTGTATTTGTCACACAGGACTTAGCCTTCCTTTGACCTTTTGTTTCTGTTTCTTTCTTTGTTATTGTTTTGATCCTAGAAGAGTGTTAAAGCTGTAGAAGCTCTGTCAGCCACCCCAGCGCTGTAGGAAAGGTCCCCATGCCCATGGCAAGACCCCCTAAACAGTTAGATAATGTATTGGATTTTGAACTCCACGTTCTCCTGAATATTTCCAATAACATCTTTGTAAAAGGGGTCTGGAGCCAGAAGACATGTTTTCAACTTCCATTCTTAGGTTTCCATTAAAATATTAAATCCCTATTAAAATACAACTGCTCACTATTAAAACAAACAATGATTTGACACAATCTCCTGGGTCTGTGTGAAACTTCAATATCTGCTTTTGAGACCGAGGTAAACTGTGAAGCTCACTCACAGCACTTGCTGTTGAATCTGAAAACATGGCATAAGTTTAAGGCAAAAGACAAAGTTCAGCCTTCGCAAACAACTTTCAAGCCGTGTATGCCCAGACACATTATAAAACTGTACTCCAGATGTGTCCCTTCCGTGACCTGTAACATGTTTGAGAACTAGCTTCTTGAAGCTGAATAATTCAGTACAATGTGAAATAAAACTCACGAAACCAAAGAAAATTGCATGCGTTGCCTGGAGGTGCCCTGGTGCAGAGCGTGCAGCTGGATGAGGTTTGAGTGGCTCAGTGTCAAGGGTCTTGCTCGTGGAGGGGATCCAGAAAGGGTGAATTTTTTTTTTAAATCACAGAATGGGACATGTTGTTTTAGTCTCAGCAGAAGTTTCATCTAATCTGAAGTGGGAAAATGCTTGTGTACTCATTTGTACTTTGTTGTTGTTTGTTGTTGTTGGTTGCCTTCGAGTCGGTATCCGACCCATAGCAACCCTCATAGGGTTTTCAATGGCTGACTGTTTCAGGATTGCCTTGGGAGTGGATTGCCACGTCCTTCTCCCATTTTTGCAGTGCTGGGAATTGAATTCGGGACCTCAGAGACTGCAGCGCAGCGCTCTACCAACTGAGCTAAATCCCAGCCCCATTTGTACTTTAGTAAATCTGAAAATGCTCAGTGAGTGCTTGCTCTGGGCAGGATGCTCATCTGCTCTCTGTGGGCTCTCTTGCTTGTGAGTTATGTGACCTCATGAGTGCAGTGTACAGTGACCATTTAAAGGCATGCTCCCACATGTCCGCGCGTATCTTCACAAAACGGTGGCTGCACATAGTGGACCCTCTGATTCACTGATAAACCAAGACCCAGCCACCAGTGGTCTTGAGACCCATCACACCAACCCTTCTCTGTCCCTGGGGCCCTTCAGCACCTGAGGGTCCGTTAAGATGCTTCAGTTTTATTTTAACTATATTGATCCTGTGAGCCCCTCATTCAATTGAGTACTGCCCAATGGTGCACTCATGCCTTGGATATTTCAGGATTTTGTTTGTTTGTTTTTTAAAGGGAATACTGTGTGGATTAGAAAGCACGCCCACAGGCATTTGTTCATTGGTTTATCTACACTCTCATTGTCATGGAGCGAGTATTTTAATGGGGTGACTCCCTGTTGCTCTGTGTTGTTTAAGAGATTATCCCTCATTAGTCCCCCAGCTAGTCCGCAGCTGAGACTTGTCTGGGCCCTTCAGCATGGGGGCATCATGGCGTTCCAGCTTTCCTCTCTCTGTTACTTCCTGTCCTGACCATGGCAGCCAGTACTGTCTGCTTTCTTGCCTACTTATAATTGTTCCTACTCTACCTGTAGGAGTTGTACAGCACACATCCACTCACTGAAGCCAATAACAATCTTAAAGCTTTCAGAGTTAGCTACTGCAGCCCCATTCTTGAGTTAAACATCTTGGATTATACTACACAGATTCAATATTGTTGTTTCCACCTGTTCTGATGAGCTGCAGTTGATAAAAGGTGAGAATTAATAATTTCCAAGTTTTTAATTCTAAGCGTAAAATATGATGTGATGGCAGAGTAGGCCAATTCCTATTGCAACACTCTCAAATTTTAGTGGCTTGAGGTAAGAATGCATTTTTCACTGGCATAACAGGATAATGTGAGTCAGGAGGGTCTCTGCTCCACGCAGGCTTTTGGGAATCCAGGGCCCTTCCTGGGTTCACATTCTTGGATGTACCGCCTGCAGATAGAAGTCAGTCAGGAGTGAGCTGGGCGTGGTGGTGCACACCTGTAATCCCAGTGACTTGGGAGGCAGAGGCAGGAGGATCGCAAGTTCCAGACCAGAGGCAGTCTGAGTAACTTAGCAAGACCCTATCTCAAAAAGTAAAAAAAAAAAATGGGCTGGGGACGCAGCTCAGTGGTCCAGCACTTGCAGAGCATGCAGGCGTGAAGCCCTGGGTTCAACCCCCAGTACCGCCAAAAACAAAACAAAAACAAACCAAAAAAATCCCAACTAGGATTCTGGGACACAGGCTCCGTATTAGTTAAGATGGCATAACCCTGTACCACAGACCAGGGGCTTAACCCACAGACATTTATCCTGCCACAGTGCTGGATATCAGAAGCCCCACACCAAAGGCTCAGCAGGGTAAGATTCCGCTGAGTCCCCTTCCTGGCTTGTGAATGCCTGTCTGTCTTCCCTCTGTGTGCTCCTGTGGCCACCCCCCCCCCCCCCAAAAAAAAAAAAAGAAGTCAATTGGGAGTGGGATAGGTGAGGTTATGGAGGAGGCCTCATTCTCTAAGCCCACATGTGTTTGGTGGCTGTCCCTCTTACTCAGTCTGTGTGGCTGCACTTCCAGCAAGGGTGTCTGGGGACATTTCCAGGAGAAAAGCAAGTCACTGTGGAGCTTTTCACTGGGATACAGCTCAGTTGGTAGAGTGCTGTGCTGTAGTCTCTGAGGTCCCAAGTTCAATTCCCAGCACCGCAAAAATGGGAGAAGGGCCTGACAATCCACTCCCAAGGCAATCCCGAAACAGTCAGCCATTGAAAACCCTATGAGGGTCACTATGAGTCGGATACCGGCACCTAACAACAAAAGGGAGCTTTGCAGAAGCTTTTCATATAGGCATCTCACGCCCTGCTACCACAGGCTTCATCCACCAGGAGAGGTGGAGCAGACCTGGCACACTGCTCGTTTTGTGGAGCATGTTTACGGGGCCGTCTGTGACCCACTGGGGAACTCGCCTGTGCCACCCACAGCTTGCAGTGCATGCTCTCCGTCAGCTGGAAGGGGAGACCTGCCGCCTATGCTTTGGGCAAAATGTTTACACACTGCTTTTCGCCAGCTGCATGCTGAGGAACAGGGGCACCACTGGTGGAGAGCTGGGCATCTGAGTCTCACAAGGCCATTTCCAAATGAATATGTGTGGCTTTCCCCGGCAGAGGAGCTAACAAAACTGTCAGAGGTCAGTGGCTGTCTTGCCGCTTTGTAAGCCATGAAGCACAGCAGCAAAGCGTTCTGTCTTTTAGCCTTCGTTATACTTGAAAATGTTCTTTCAATTAAAATGAGAAGGAAAGACAAGAATTATGAATGTAACTGGATCTTGAACTTAAGATGGACATCATTTCTGCCTTAGTGGAATTACTTTAGCATGAAGTCTAGGAATTTCATAAGAAACCTAAAATTGAAACTTGTTTTCCATCCAGCTCATATTGAAGAGCAGCAAGCCAACCGGTTTTTCAAACCACGTTTCCATTTTGAACTAGACACTGGCTTGTCTCCACACCACTAAGTGAATGTTGGAGGTGAATGAGTTACTAACTTACTTGTTCCCAATATTGATAAATGTTATTTTCTATAATGGATTTGTTGTTGTTGTTAGGTGCCGTCGAGTCGGTATCCGACTCATAGCAACCCTCATAGGGTTTTCAATGGCAGATTGTTTTGGGATTTAGACTTACAGAAAAGTTAGGCAGGTCATGAAGAGGAAGTGTATATTCCTGACCCCACTTTCTGTGCACAGTCCCTCATGTTTAACATCTGACTTCAGTAGGTACATTTGTTACAATAAACGGACAAACACTGCAAAAGCATTGCTACCTGAGGTCCATGTTTTATTCACATCTGTTTGGTCTTTACCTAGTGTCCCTTTTCTGTCCTAGAATTCCATCCAGGACCCTGTAACACTTGGTCATCAGGCCTCTCCGGGCTCCCCTGGGCTGTGACAGTTTCTCAGATCTCCCTTGCTTTTGACAGTGGCTTCTCTCTTCACTTCCCACTTCTCTAAGTCAGTAATACTTGAGGGTCATCAGAGATCCGTAGGTGTTACAATCTGGAGTAACAGTTTTGTTCTTTGGGTAAGAACAAATCTAACATTACCCACAGATACATGATCAACACTTTGGACGAAGATTAAAGTATCAGAGCAGCACCACTTTCTCCCATCATGGGGTTATAAAGTCAACCTATGCAGAGTTACTCTCTTCTAGGCTCCTGACATGGCTGGGATTTAGCTCGGTTGGTAGAGAGCCACTCTGCAGTCTCTGAGGTCCCAAGTTCAATTCCTAGCACCACAAAAATGGGAGAAGGACATGGCAACCCACTCCTGAGGCAATCCTGAAAGCAATCAGCCATTAAAAACCCTATAAGGGTCGCTATGAGTCAGACACAACTCGACGGCACCTAACAACAACAACAACAATAAGGCTTTTGACATGAAATTCTACCCAGGAAGCTCGCTAAGCCACTAGCAAGCCACTTGGACGGGACACAGTGGTTGAAACAGTGCCTCTATCAGCCCTGCTTCTCTTTGGGCTATACCTGCAAAGTTCTGGGCGGTGTAATAGGGTCTCTGAAAAATAAGAAGCAAATAACTGAAATGGCCCAGATCTTACAAATTCAGCAAGAAGAGATAGCTAGGTTGGAAGAAAAGTTACATTCAAGTCAAATCCAGGTGGGTTGCTTGGATTGGCCACCATGTTGGTTTAAAAGGATGTTTTTTCTCCACCTACTGATGAAATGTAAGTATTTCTGGACAAACTAGTCTCTCATGGCAGGACTCCATAAACTCCAGACACAAAGTTTATACTGTGTGAGGAAGAAGGCACAGCATGGTGCAATCCCTGGCTGCCTTTGGGTTAGGTTCAGTTTGTAATGAAGGCAAACTGAAGGGTTTGTGCTAGGGTATCACAAGTCTAGCCTTGATTACAAGTCATCCAAGAAGGAAGTTAGCATTTCCAGAACCTTGAGCAGAGGCAGAAACGGACCGGAGGGTCTGGGAAGGCTGAAGAGTCATCAAATTAGAGGTGTCTGTAAACTACCCAGGCTGCCAAGAGATGACCAGTTCTGCTTTCTGACTCTGTGTCCACTTTACTTCCCTAAATAAAATCAGCCAATACATTGTGCTCATCAGATTTCTAAATACTGATCAGTTCCATCCCCGCCCAGCTCAGTCCCCACTGCCTATGCTGCAGCCTCACCAGCTCTTCCAGGGCCCCCCTTCCCATCCACACCTTACCAACAGTGTCCTGGGCCTCTCTCTGGTGCCTGCTGTGACCTTGCTGAATTCAGGACTGCCCTCATCACTTCCACGACCAAAGCTAAATGACTTCTGAATCCATAAAACAATATGCAAACTCTAGGCAAGATGTTGACCTGCCTAACCTTGATCCATGGTCTGTTACCATCATTCCTATCTGCCCTAACCACCACTGCAAACGATTCTGTCCTTAACATCATCCTCATCCTCCATTACCGCAATCTACTCATCTTTCATCTCCACATCCTCTGCCGCCTCCAAGCACACAACCCACCATCTCCACACACCACCTACCACTTGCACCCACGCTATACGTGACTCCCATAGTCTCTGTATTAGTCAGGTGGTAGTTGCTGTGACTGAGAAACCAACCAAAGCAAGCCTATGAGGAAGAAATTTCTTGGGGGCTCACAGTTAGAGGATCAGTCCCTAATGGTGGCAGGACAGACATGACAGTAGCAAGCAGGGCCTATGTCTAATGACCTCATGGCATGGCAGATCAAAAGGCAAATAGTGACCAGAACTGGGGCTCCAGGTAAAAATCTCCAAAAGCCCACCCTCAAGGAGATGCTTCCACAAATCTAGAACCCACTTCCCAAGGTTCCATAACCTTGCAGTGTAGCACCACCAGCCAGGGACCAAGCATCCAAACACATGGCTTGGGGGACATTTAGATCCAAACCCTGACACCCTACCTCTGGCCCCAAAGGTCATGGCTATCTCATCACACAAATGAATTCAGTACAACTTCAAGAGTCCTCAAAGTCTTAGCCTGAGTCATGTTCAAAAGGCCAAGTCCAAAGACTCCACTGTGATTCAAGGCAAACTTAGCTGTGAGCCCCTGCAAGACAAAAGATAGGTGACATACTTCTAACATACAGTGACATAGACTAAGCATTCTCATTCCAAGACGGAGAAATGAGGAGACAGAAAGGAAAGATTGGTCTGTAGCCAGACTGATATCCTGCTGGACAAACAAAATCTTCTCGATTCAAATCTGACATGTAGCACACACCTGGCACCTGGCATCATCTGGGCTTGAACAGGCTTTAGCAGATCTGCTCCCACGGCCTTGTCATTTGCAGAACACATGGCTCTCTTGGGTTGGTTCCATCTATTGTCAGCAGTCTTCCTCAGTAGAGGTTTCAAGCTAGTGGCACCTCCAACATACTTGGATCCCCATTGCTGCTTAGACTCCACCCTCAAGCTTCATGCGTCAGTCCTCCAGGGCTCTCTGCGTGGCGCTTGACCCTGGTACACACTGCCTGGCCTCCCGGGGAATTATCTGGAACCTTGGTGGTGGCCTCCATAACCCCTCAACTCTTGGATTCTAGGTAACTGCAAAACCAGCAGCACATGCATGATGCCAAGCCTTGCTGCCAGCTGGAGAGGTAGCTTTCTCCTTTTGAATCACAGCTGCAGCAGGTTTCTCTCTATGTCCAAGCCAAGAAACCATTTCCCTCTGTGGCCCCTTTGTAGCAGCATGTCCTAGAGGTTTCAGCATTTTTTTTTTTTTTTTTTTTTTTTGTGGTATTGAGGGTTGAACCCAGGGGCTGGCACTTGTAGGCTTTGCAAGTGCTGGACCACTGAGCTGCACCCCAAACCCATTTTTTTTTTTTACTCTTTGAGACAGGGTCTTGCTAAATTACACAGATTAGCTCTGGTCTCATACTTGTGATCCTCCTGCCTCTGTCTCCCGAGTTGCTGGGATTATAGGCGTGTGCCACCGCACCCACCTGAGCTTTAGTTTTTTAAAGGAAAACATTTTACTGATGAAGATTAAAGAACACAGCCTTCAGTATAGATTTCACCCGAACATCAAGAAAACAAAAATCCTTACAACTAGGTCAATATGCAACTTCATGATAAATGGAGAAAAGATTGAAGTTGTCCAAGATTTCACTCTACTTGGTTCTATAGTTAACATCCACAGAAAGAGCAATCAAGAAATAAAAAGTCACGTTGTACTGGGAAAAGTTTTTGCAAAACATCTAAAGTGTTGAAAAGTAAAGATGTCACACTGAAGATGAAAGTGTGCTTGACTCATGCCATGGTGTTTTTAGTCACATCATGTGGTTTTGAAAGCTGGACTTTGAATAAGGGAGCTAGGAGAAGAATTGATGCTTTTGAATTACGGTGCTGGAGATGAATATTGAATATACCACAGACTGCCAAAAGAACCCGTAGATCTGTCCTAGAAGTGCAACTAGAGTGCTCCTTGGAAGCAAGGATGGTTAGACTGAGTCTTTTGTATTTTGGACATGTTGTCAGGAGTGAGCAATCTCTGTAGAAGGATATCATGTTTGGTAAGTCAACAAAAAAAAGGAAGACCTTCAGCTAGATGGATTGACACAGTGGCTGCAACAATTGACTTAAACATAAAAAGATCATGTGCATGGCAGAGTGTTGGCAAGTGTTTTTTCTCTTATACATAGAGTTTCTTTGAGTTGGACCCCACCCCACAGGACCTAACAACAACATTTTAAATGGGTCTGATGGTTCACACCCAAGAACCTTAAATAAAAGGGATCTGGTCAACTGCTTTTGTGCCCTGAGGGAATTTCTTTTGTCACATTGAAAAGGTTGGGCCTTCCCTTTACTGTAAGCTTATTCCCCGCCCCCTCTCTCTCTCTCTCTCTCTTTTAAATTTATTTTATTTATTCATTTATTTATTTATTTATTTATTTATTTATTTTGTAGTACTTAGAGGTGGAACTCAGGGCCTTGTGCATATTTTGCAACTGCTTTACCCCTGAGTGGTACCCCTAGAACCTCCTTTTATTAAAATCTTGAGACAGGATCTCATTAAATTATGTATGCTGCCTCTGGCCTCAAATTTGCACCTCTCCTGACTTTTCCTCCTCAGTTGCTGGGATTACAGGCATTTGCCACCACCCCTGGCTGTAGCTTATCTCTATCAGTTAAGACCTCCTTGCCTGAACAAACCTTTTCTGCAGTAACCTTGGAAAAGCTTCAGCCTTTTCCTTCTTTAAACTGCATATTTTCCAATGCTTCCTGTTTTATCAGTTTTTCATCATAAGTCTGGCTAAATGCTGCAAAAAACAACCAACATATAGCCTGAGCATTATGCTTTTTCACTATTTCCTCTGCCGAGTTAATTAGTCCATTAAAATAAAATTAATTAGTCCTTTTAAATTCAGCCTCACTCAAATCTTTAGGAAAAATGCTCTTTTCCAGAATATAACATGAATTACCTCTAGCCCAGCATCCAACAGAGTCCTCATTTTCTTCTGAAACCTTGTGAACCTCTGCATTTCCATCAGAGGCAACATTCTGGTCTTCCTTATGGTTGAACCCGATTTGGGATCCTTAGTAAGGGAGGAACACTTGGGACCCACAGCAAAACAAAAACATGTTTTAGGAGCTGAAGATAGGTGTGACATGTATCATCATTCTAGGGTTTTCCTGGTTTCCTGCATGGTGCCATTGCCCATGGCCATTGCTCTCTGTGTGCCCCATTTGTGTCTCCATTCTTCCTAGTACTCTCTTTTTTAATTTTTTCCAGTACTTGAGGGTTGGACGCAGGGACTCAAGCATGCTTCACAAGTGCTTCACCACTAAACTGCCCCATTAGCCCAATTTTTATTTTTTATCTTGAGACAGGGTTTCACTAAAGTATGCAGGCTGCCTCTGGCTTCAAACCTGCAATTCTCCTGCCTCTGCCTCTCAAGTCCCTAGGTTACAGGCATGAGCCACCATGCCCAGCTTCCCTTAGCCCTCTCTGCATTCTTTGCTCCTCTCCACAATGTCTTCTTTGTGCATGCCCAGTGTGGGTGGAGGAGCTTTTTAAGGCTCTTACACAACAGTGGCTGTTTTCTAAGAATATTGTCAATTATATTACAGTTACAGGGGATAACATCATAGTAATATTATGTGCATGTGCCAGTCCATGTTCTATTATTTCAGACTGTTTACATTCCAGTTATGGTTACCCTCACCGGCTTAACATTCCACCCCTTTAACGGGATGAGATTTAGATGGACACAACTTCAAAGGGCTACCTCCTTGGCTCCCCCTTTATATCTGGAGGTGCTTCTGTTGCCATCTCTTGTGTGGCCTTTTGTGTAGGGAAAGCAAACAATAGCCTAGTTGGCTATTAGGGCATAAATCCTTTTTTGGTTTGATGGTAATGGACATATGAAATCAATTTGTCAGTGCTAAAGGGGTGCGTAGTCAGGAGAGAACAATCCCTGGAGATGGACGTCATGTTTGGGAGAGTGGCAGGTCAACGCAAAAAAGGAAAACCCTCCACCAGATGGATTGACACAGTGTCTGCAACAATGGACTTAAACATGAATGGGATCATTTGCCTGGCACAGAATCGGGAAGTGTTTCGATCTGCTGTACCTAGGGTCGCTATGAGTCGGACTTGACTCGATGGCACCTAACAACAACAACAACAAAAGGGGTGCGTCACCCTGCTGTCTATCACATAATGATACAGCCCCAAGGACAAAGTCAACTGACCCACCAGGTCCAATATAGATAGGACTGCTTCACGCAGAGGAGTCATTCTGCTCCCCGGGGGCCTCCTCCTCTTCCAGTGGCTCCTGTAGATTGGCTGCCATGACCTCCCTGGCTCATCTGTGGCCTCTCAGCCAGCTTCACCCTGGTCTCCTGCTGCAGCGGCTCTGGGTGTTGTGCAGCTAGGCCTCCACATCGGTTAGATCCTCATTTAATCCGATGTCTTTGGACTTCATTTGGCTCGGCACCCGAGATGTGTCTTAGTTCACCCTGAGCTCTTCGTAGTTTCTCAGTGGCCTCCACTTGAGTTCCTTCTCCATCACTGGCCAGGCTCTGTGCCTCCGATAGCTGAGACTCCAGACCAGTGAGCTCCTTGTCGCTTCTCAGAGGTCTCTGCTCACTCTCCTGCCGTGCAATCTCCAGGCCGTTCAGTTTTGCCTGCAGCTCAGATATCTTGGTCCCCAAGGTGAATTGGGTCTTTCCCCACGCATGTCTGCCCTGCTGGGCTCCAGTTGCTTCCTTGCCAGGGCCTGTCACCTGGGTGTCCTTGAAGCTCTTGGATCTGGCATTTAAGTTGCCACTGTCTGCGCTCAGCCTTGGTTGAGAACGTGTGCTCATCAGATAGTTCTGTGTGGAGAGGTTGGCTAAGCAGCCACTGGAGGTGCAGGGGGAGTCCATATGCTCCCAGTCTTCTGGAGCAGACTGTTGCAGAAAGACGGTTGCCATTGGATGTCATAGACCTGCAGGGTGCCACGTCTTTCTTCTGGGTGCTCCAGGATGGAGAGGGCATTCATTGGACCTTGCTTGCTGCACCAACTGTTGGACCATCCTGCAGACTACAGTAATTATTGAAACATAACTGGGCTCCTCAGCAAGGGAGGGGTGCTTGGGGCCTACAGTGAAAACAAAACGTGCTCCAGGAGCTGAAGACAGGTGAGACGTTTTATTGTGGGTGCTCCTCTGGGTGCCTCCATGGTGCTGCCGCCCGCAGCCACTGCCCTCTGCTCGTCCCATTCCCTCTCTGCACCCCTGGCCCTCTGAGCTGCCTGTTCTCTCTGTGCATGCCTGGTGCCCATGGAGGGGCTCCTTAAGGCTTTTACACAATGGTGGTGAATCGCCAAGACCGTTGTCCAATTATGTCACAGTTACACGGGATTACACCATAGTAATTTTGTGTGCCTGCACCAGCCCATGTCCCATTATTTCAGACTGTTTGCATTCCAATTCTGGTCACTGTGACTTGGCCTAACACTTATAGCAGAACCTCCCTTCGAGCTCTGCCTCCAGCAATCTAGGGCTTCTCTCACCCACAACTTCAAACTATTCCAAACTCTTCCCACAAACAAGTTCCAAGTTCCTAAGAACCACACGGTCAGACTTCTGTGCCACATAATCCACTCTACAGTACCAATGCTCCGTGTCAGCTTGTGCGCTGCTGAGGTGAAACCCCTGACGGAAACAAAATCATGGGGGATGGTTTACTGGAGCTCACAGTGAAGAGGATTTCAGCCCACAGAGGCAAGGCGGGGAAGATGACTGGGACAGACAGCTGCCAGCACCAGGCCAGGGGCTCACATAAAACCTCCAAAGCCCTGCCTCCAGGGCCTGCTTCTGCAAAGCTGGGACTCACCTCAAGGTGTCACAGCCTCCACAACAGAGCCACCAGAAGAGGACTGAAGGTTAAAACACATGACCTTTGGGGACATTTTAGATTTAAGCCACAACACGGCCCATGGGAAGTGTGGATTTCAGAGCACAGTGGGGTCCTTGGTCAATTACTAGTCCCTAAAGCTGGAAGTTTGAGAGATGTATGTTTATGGCAGGCTCGACTTGCTAAATTGGCTCTGTGATCCCAAGTACCAGGCTCTTCTCTTATCCTGGTTCAATTTTATTTTGCTAGAATTGGTTCTTATTCCCAACCCAAGCATGTCTTTGTCTACTCTGCTTCTTCAGGTCTTATGGCATTGAAGCTCACAGTTAAACGTTGGTTCTCATTTTGACAGCTGGGTCCTTTGTGTCTTCCTCCTACTGACTGAGAGAAATGCTGAACCCGGCAGAGTTGTATCAACAGTCTGGAAGTGCACTTCCTCAACATCCAGGGCCTTGGCTGTTGGTGATCGGATACGGAGTGTGCCCAGCTGTGTCACTGACAAACACATTGCAGTGTTGTGGCCTGTGGAAAGTCTCCCTTCACAGACAGGACACCACTAGAGGGGTGCAGCTGAGCAACTGCGATGTAACTTTCCTGCTTACACAAACCTCCTCAGCTTATTGAGAGAACGTAAGGATATCTTCTCTACGTACCTGTATTTCTGCATCTGTATCATGCCCACGGCTCTGCCCACCTCTCCCCATAGCTGCACATGAGCCTATGCCTATGCATGCACCTTTCCCTGCACCTGTGATTATACCCACACCTATTTCTACATATATACCTGTGTTTATACATATACTAGGGCTGGGATTTAGCTCAGTTGGTAGAGTGCTGTGCTGTAGTCTCTGAGGTCTTGAGTTCAATTCCCAGCACCACAAAAATGGGAGAAGGGCCTGGCAATCCACTCCCAAGGCAATCCCCAAACAGAAGCCATTGAAAACCCTATGAGGGTCGCTATGAGTCGGATACCGACTCGATGGCACCTAACAACAACAACAACAACAACAATACATATACCAGGTCTACACGTACACCCAGGCCCACACCTACACCTACCCCTATACCTGCATCTACATTCTCACTATACCAGGATCTGCACCTATATCTGCACGCATACCCATGCTTACACATAGAACTCTACTTATCTGTGCACCTGTACCTTGTTGTCATTGTTAGGTGCTGTCGAGTCGGTATTCGACTCATAGCGACCCTCATAGGGCTTTCAATGGCAGACTGTTTCGGGATTGCCTTGGGAGTGGATTGCCAGGTCCTTCTCCCATTTTTGCGGTGCTGGGAATTGAACTCGGGCCCTCAGAGACTGCAGCGCAGTGCTTTGCCAACTGAGCTAAATCCCAGCCCGCACCTGTACCTACGCCTCTGTTTTTTCTACACCTGAATCTAAATTTACACCTATACTTACACCTACATCTATGTCTATATTTATAGCTACAGCTACACCTGCACAATCTATTTTTACACCTACACTTACAGCTACAATAATATCTACACCAACATCGACATGTATACATATACTTACACAAGTATCTAGACCTACTCCTAAATCTACATTTCTGCCCACTTCTGCACCTACCCATGCATCCGTATCTATGCCTGCTTTCACACTATATGAACATCTGTGCCTACGCTCGCACCTACACCTACACCTGCACATGCATCTCTATGTCTGTGTCTATCTGCATCTGTGTTTATCACATCTGAGAGGCACTGAAATCTACAGTCACATCTGTCATATCCAAAACTCCATCTTGGTCAGAAGAGGATCCACCATATATACAAGGTGTTCCCTTTGAACATGTCCCTACTCTTTCTAGAATCAAGTTTCTTCATTAGTAAATTGAAGCATTTTGTCTGATGATTGTTAAACAAACTTCTGAGGTCACAACTGTATTGAAGCTGTTTTCGTTTGTCTGTGGTTTCTACTGAGATCAGTAGGGAGGTTGGAGAGACCAGCGTGATGACAGAATCCATGTTGCCTCTCAACTTACACTGTGGTTTTGAAGAACAAACACTTCCTCCTTCCTGCCCCTGCACCTCACTAACTTTCTCAGGTGAGCCTGGAAGTTCGAAGGGCCGCCTGGAAAGTGAAGCTCGGGGCACCACGTTGAAGGTTAAAGGCAGACTTATTTGTACCTGTGGGAGTCAACAACACAGCATTATCTGGGTGAGTTCACTGCCACACAGCTGAGACTGGGAGGAAGACCCTCAATAATCACCATATTTTTTAGCTAAATCATGCAAGCCTGAGGGCAGAAAGACTGCAAGTCGGATTCGTGAGTCCTCCAGAGGCACACACAGCCTTAAGGTCAAACACGGGAGCCCGCCAGTTGTCTCCGTGACTTATTATAACCGATCGCTCTGCCAGTGTATGAATACGAATGAAATGAGCTCCTCCAGTCCTTGCATATCAGTCACCACAAAGAGTGAGACGTGGCTGGCGTGAGGAACGGGATCGCAGAGGCATCTCATCTGGCCGTGGGGTGCTGCTGAGCTCAAGCGCAAGCCGGCAGGAGTGACACGCCATGTTTTCAAGCAGCCTCACGTAGAAAGAGAGCTGTCTTCTGGGGTTGGCTGGGGACTCCTGGGAGGGCTGTGCTCTGGTCTCCTGGGTTTCAGCAGGGCCTGGGGGCTCTGGCCCAGGAGTGAGGCTGGGTGTCACTCACGGAGCCTCAGGCCTCTGCTCTCTGACCTGGCTTTCTGCTCAGGGCTCTGTTGCAGCCCACCTCCCACCTCCTTCCTCAGGCAGGCACCCTGTTGCACAGCAAGGGGCTGTGGTGACTCAGCACCGAGTAACCTGAGCAACGACAGGGTGTGTGACTGAGTGAACCTTGTGAGGACCCCTATTTTGTGGGTTCCTGGGCAACCTTCGGGGTCCCGATCATGGCCTCAAACTAGCCAGGCTGAAGCCTGGGTTTCACTCGTGTCTATCTAAGCACTAGCGAGGTTTGCAAGTCTTTTTCTTGCTGTAGTGAATGTGCTAGCCAAGAATCCACAAGTGTCCATCCAGTGCATTGGCATCAGGACGGGCACACAGCCAGCACTCAGGAAATGCTCATTGGGTTCTCATTCATTTCCTCTGTCACTGTGCTCAGATGTTCATCTCGAAAACATGTGTTGTTAGGTGCCTTCGAGTCGTGTCTGACTCATAGCGACCATCATAGGGCTTTCAATGGCTGATTGTTTCATGATTGATTCAGGAGTGGATTGCCATGTCCTTCTCCCATTTTTGTGATCAACCCTAGGGCTTCAGAGAGTGCAGAGCAGCATTATACTAATTGAACTAAACCCCAGCCCTGGAAAATATGTGGGGAGTTGCGATTGTCTTTGACCAAATGTGAGTGTGTTTTGATTCTATGATGTTTTTAGTAAATAAAAGTTTTAAATTCTTTTTTTTTTTTTTTTTTTGCGGTACTGGGGTTTGAACCCAGGGCCTCACACCTGCATGCTTTGCAGGTGCTGGACCACTGAGCTGCACCCTCAGTCCATATTAGTTTTACTTTTTGAGACAGTCTCGCCAAGTTACGCAGACTGCCCCTGGTCTCGAACTTGCGATCCTACTGCCTCCGCCTCCCAAGCCACTGGGATTACAGGTGTGTGCCACCACGCCTGGCTAAATTTTAAATTCTTATGTAGCAGAGTTGGTTATTATAATTTAATATTTACACTTTCAATATTTACACATGCACTTTTATGATTTATTTAAGGAACCATGACCTCATTGTAGGTTCATGAAGATATTTACTATCTTTTCTCTAAAATATCCAGAAGACTTACTTTTCACATTATATCTTTAATCCACCAAGAGTATAGCATAGATGAACTGCCACAGTTGAGAAGGAATAATACAAATGTCTTATAGGAAAATGTTCAGAAGCTCAGGCAAATTATAGGAGAGAAGAGCAGCAAGCTAAAAGCCCCAACCTCCCTGGTAGTTGGTATATGTAATTTTAAGCTACAAGAAGACAGCACAGTGATCAAATTAGCAAGCATTGCAAACGTTTGACTGTGCTAAATGTTGGGGGAGAACTTTGTCTTCTACTCTTTTTGAAAATTGCCTCTGCCTGCTTCACTGGTTTCTGTAGCTTTTGCTACTTGCAGATCCGACCCAGCCAACCTGGCTGCCTGGCACCGAGGTCATGTTTTGGAGACCGTTCTGACATTTCCCGCCATTGTGGAAGATTCTTCGGCTTTGTCTCTATTTACCCGCAGGACCGTTCAAACTGCGCAATTACCTGAACTTGTGAACCGTACTCCATGCCCACCTTCTGCCCCGGCTTTTCTTTGCTCAGCCTCACCGAGTGACTCCTAATCAAGCTGAGATCTCCAACAGGGACAAGGAGGAAGGAGTAGGTCCATGTGTTGCACACTGAGAATAAAAAGCAGATACGACTGTCCCACTACCCTCAAACGCATACTCTTTGTTTAGGAAACCAGGAGCCCACGGCAGCTCGGGAGGGGCCTGGAGCTGAGGCTCCTGCGGCCACACGGGCTCCTCAGAGCTGCCTCCCCTCTGCTGGACAGAGCCCTGTGCTCTGGTCCCAGAATCTGTCTCCCTGCCTCAGCCCCGCCAGATGACAAGTCAGCTGCTTCCCACCGTCCTGCCAACGCCTGGACCCGTGGGTTCCAGATTTTGTTTAGGATTTTGTCACCTTCTTGTGCTTCCCAGTTCTGCCATAAGAAGCCCGCAGGGCCTGCCCTAGCCCTGTCCAGCCCCCACCCTCCAGGATTAAACGCATGTTCCGCCAGGATCCGGGGGTCTGTCACTGACGCAGTCTGTGTTTGCAGGAGTTGGAACAATGGGGTGAATCTGAACCTAAAGGGATGATGGAGCATAATAAAGTAAAATGCTCCAAATCAGTCTTTGATAGAGGGCTCTAAGCAGCGGATGGTAAACAGATCTGCTGTTACGGAAAGGCCGGGCGCAAGGCTGAGAGCAGCAAATGGACATGACCAAAGTTAGGGCTAGATAAACAGGAAGCTGGGCGATTGTGACCGTGAATTCAGAGGGTAAAGCGAGGCTTCGTTGTCCGCTCAATTTTTGTTTTTTAAAATTTGAGGCACAGCTGCTACATTGACGAAGGCAGGCCAGTGGGGAGGGAGCAGGATGTGTCACAGCTGACTTGACCTTGAGGAGGCGGCCTCAGGGACTTGCCTTGCAGCTCGCTGGATGCGCTATAGGAATAATGAATTCCATGAAAAAGAGGACTCCACCGCCCAGTCATGCCTTTTTATACTAATAGATATATTTTTTTGTATTTTTTTCTTTAGTGGAGAGGGAAAGACAACATAGCAGGCTGTTATTTCTCCTTTTTCTGTCCACATGCTTTAAATACAAGAAGCCTCCGCCATGTCCCAGGCTCCTGAACACCCAGCCTTGATGTTCCCAGGTCTTAGGCACGTGTCTGGATGAATGGGGACCCACAGGCCTCACACACACTTCGAGTTCAGGGAACTTTCAGCCCGATAGGAAAGAAAAGGCAGATGTGATTAGCCACAAGGCAAGGTGGAACATGCCCCGAGGGAAAGGGGAAAACAGGACACATTCTGGGAGGGTCTTAGGTGAGACACTCAGACTCCACCTCTATTCCTTGTTGTTGTTAGGTTCCTTTGAGTTAGGTCCAACTCATAGCAACCCTATGTACAAAAGAATGAAACACATCTTAACTCTGCGAGAGGCACCCAATGCTTTATGTTTAAGTCCACCATGGCAGCCACTATGTCAGCCCATCTAGTTGAGGGTCTTCCTCTTCTAAGTTGACCCAACACCCTCCCAGGCATGATGTCCTTCTCCAGGGATTGGTCTCTGCTGACTACATGTCCAAAATACAAAAGAGATTCCAAGGAGCACTCTGGTTGCCCTTCTGCCAGGACAGATCTGTTAGTCTTTTTGGCAGTCCATGGTATATTCAATATTCATCTCTAGCACCACAATTCAAAGGCATCAGTTCTTCTCCTGTCTCCCTTATTCATTATCCAGCTTTCACAACCATATGGTGTGACTGAAAACACCATGGTCATCAGTCAGGTACAACTTCATCTTCAGTGTGACAGCTTTACTTTTAAATACTTTAAAGAGGTCTTTTAGAACAGATTTCCCCAATGCAATGCATCTTTTGATTTCTTGACTGCTGCTTCCATGAGTGTGGATTGAAGAAAAAAGTAATGCAAAATCTTGGACAATCTCAATCTTTTCTCCATTTATCACGAAGTTGCATACTTATCCAGTTATAAAGAGTTTTGTTTTCTTCATGTTGAGGCACAATCTGTATCGAAAGCTGTGTTCTTTGATCTTCCTCAGTAAAAGTTTTATATTCTCTTCATTTTCAGCAAGCAGAATTGTGTCATCTGCATAATGCAGGTTATTAATGAATCTTCCTCCAAACCTGATGCTATATTATTCTAAAGAAAGTCCAGCTTCTCAGATTATTTGCTCAGCATAGAGAATGAAGAGGTACGGTGAAAGGATACAGCCCTTATTCACACCTTTCTCAACTTTAAACCAGGGAGTATTTCCTTGTTTTGATTTAATGACTGCATGCTGGTCCATGTACAGATTCCTCACGAGTACAATGAAGTACTCTGATATACAACTTTCACAATGTTATCCATAATTTGCTATGATCCACACCATCAAATGTTGTTGCATAGTCAATAAAACATACACCTTTCTGCTATTCTCTGCTTTTGGCTAATATCCATCTGACACCAGCAATGATGTTCCTGGGTCCACACCCTCTTCTGAATTCAGATGGATTTTCTGGCAGTCCCTATATAAATACTGTTGCAGTTACTTTTGAGTGACCTTTAGTGAAATTTTACTTGTGTGTGATATTAAAGATGTTGTTCAATAATTTTCACATTCAGTTGGATCCTCTTTCTTGGGGATAGGCACAAAAATGGATCTCTTCCAGTCAGTTGGCCAGATAGCTGTTTCCCAAATCTCTTGACATAAACAAGTGAGCACCTCCAGCGCTACATCTTTTTGTTGAAACATCTCTTTTGGTAGTCCATCAATTCCTGGAGGCTTGTTTGGCTATTTCCTTAAAGGCAGCTTCCACATCTTCCTTCCGTACCATTGGTTCCTGATCATATGTCATCTCTTGAAATGTTTGGTCATCCATCAACTATTTTTTGTATAATGACTCTGTGCATTCCTTTCACCTTTTTTTATGTTCTCTGCATATTTTAATATTTTCCCTGTAAAATCCCTCACTATTGCCACTTGAGGCTTGAACTTTTCCAATTCTTTAAGCTTGAGTAAGACAGAGCATGTTCTTCCTTTTTTTTCTATCTCCAACTCTTTTAACATGTCATTATAATATTTGATTCTGTCTTCTCGAGCTTCCATTTGAAATGTTCTTTAACTTTGTCACATCTCCCTTTTACTTTAGCTGCTCAACATTCAAGGGCAAGTTTCAGAGTCTCTTTTGACATGTAATTTTGTCTTTCCTTTTTTTCCTGTCTTTTAACAACCTTTTGCTTTCCTCATGAATGATAGCGTGTGTCCCACAAGACTGAACCCACATGATGGATTCACACCAGCAGGAAACAGGGCCATAGAATCCTCAGAACCAGGTCTAGGTAGGATGCAATTTTATGAAAGAATGGATACTAAACATGCAAATTTGAAGTTTGTGCATATTTTAAAATGCAATAGTAGCCTCAGCAGTTATTTAGAATTTGGATTAATGAAAGGTTTTGGGGTAGGAGACTTTATATTCTTTTTTTTTTTTTTTTTTTTTTTTTGGTACTGGTGGTTGAACCCAGGGCCTCACACTTGCTTGCTTTTGCAAGTGCTGTGCCACTGAGCTGCACCCTCAGCCTGAGACTTTACATTCTTGACATTGTTTAAAATTCTAACACATAAGGCACAGAAAATCAGCTTTTATTTACTTTTACTTTTGTGCTGTTATCTACACAGTGCACCCATTGCTAACACCCTGAGTTGGTTGCCACACAGCAGCCCAGAACTGGTCAGTTTTAATTACTCAGTATTAACATGGTGGGGAAGATTTTCTATGAGAAGGGAACCTGGAGTCGCTGATTGTTTACCATTTCCTGTTGTTGTTGTTGTTGTTAGGTGCCGTCGAGTCGAGTCCAACTCATAGCAACATTTATAGGGTTTTCAATGGCTGATTATTTTGAGATTACCTTGGGAGTGGATTGCCATGTCCTTCTCCCATTTTTGTGGTGCTAGGAATTGAACTCGGGACCTCAGAGACTGTAGAGCAGCACTCTACCAACTGAGCTACATCCCAGCCAGCACCATTTCCTTATTCTTAACAAAAACAATATAGTCTATTCCCAGAAGATGAACTAGTGACTCAAAATGTAACAGACATTTTTACTTACTTTGACAGTTAGAAGCACTAATTTGTTTTTTAAAAGTTTTGTACTACTTTATGAAGTGACCAGTATGTATTACATTAATATAACTTCACTTATTCAAAGTTTTAATATTTTTTTCATAAATTTCATAAACTTTAATACTTTGACCACCACATGTCAGTCAGTTCACCATACTGTGGGGGGCTTGCATGTTGCTGTGGTGCTGAAATCTTTGTTACTGGTATTACAGATTCCAGCAGGGTCATCTCTGGTGGACAGTTTTCACTTGAGCTTCCAGATTTAGACAGACTAGGGAGAAAGATATGGCTAATCTACTCCCGAAACAATTGCTGGTTGCTGGTATCTGTAATACTGATGGCATAACTTTCAGAATCACAGCAACACCCAAGCCCCCACAGTACCACAAACTGACAGATGTGTGGGAGCCCAAACAGTTACCTATGAAAACCCTATGAAGAGCAGAAAAATGCTGTCACATAAAGCACTGGAAAATGAGCCTTCCAATTTGGAAGGCACTCAAAAGATGACTGGGAAAGAGTTGCCTTCTCAAAGTAGTAGTTGCTGTTGTTGTTGGGTGCCATCGAGTCGGTATCCAACCCATAGTGACCCTCATAGGGTTTTCAATGGCTGGCTGTTTCGGGATTGCCTTGGGAGTGGATTGCCAGGTCCTTCTCCCATTTTTGAGGTGCTGGGAATTGAACTCGGGTCCTCAGAGACTGCAGCGCAGCGCTCTACCAACTGAGCTAAACCCCAGCCCTCTCAAAGTAGAGTTGACTTTAATAATTGGAATGTAGAATGGACACAGTATGAATCTAGGAAAATTAAGAATCATCTAAAGGGAAATGGAATACATAAGCATTGACATTCTAGGCATCAGTGAGCTAAAATGGACTGGCATGGGCCATTTTGAGTCAGATATCATATGGACTACTATGCTTAGAATGACAAACTAAAGAGAAATGGTTTTGCATTCATCATCAAAAAAGACATCTCAAGATCTGTCTTCAGGTACAATGCTGTCAGTGATTGAATAATATTCCTATACCTGTATGGAAGACCAGTTAATATGAATATTATTTAAATTTCCCCACCCACTACTAAGGCTAAAAATGAAGATAGGGAAGATTTTTATCAGCTTCTGCGATCTGAAATAAACTGAACATGTAATTAGGATGTATTGACAATTACAGGTGTCTCTGAGGTCCCAAGTTAGATTCCCAGCACCTTAGAAAAATGGGAGAAGGAAGTGGCAATCCATTCCTGGGGCAAGCTTGAAACAATTGGCCATTGGAATCCCTATGAGGCTTGCTATGAGTCAGACACGACTGGACAGCATCTAACAACAACAACAAGAATGCAAGAGTTGGAAACAAAGAAAAAGGCTCAGTATTTGAAAAATATGGCTTGGTGACAGAAATAAGGCTGGGGATTGCATGACAGCATTTTGTCATACCAATGACTTTTACATTGCAAATACACTTTTCCCTACCATACATAGCCACTAGGCCCATGAAAGTCATCAGAGCACATAGGAACCAAATTGACTACCTTTGTGGAAAGAGATAATGGAAAAGCTCAAAAGAAAAGTCAGAACAAGACCAGGTGCTTATTGTGGATCAGACCATAAACTGCTTATATGCAGGTTAAACTGAAACTGAAGAAAATTAGAACAAGGGTATGAGAGCCAATGTATGACCTTGAGTATATCCCACCTGAGTTCAGTGACCTCTTCAAGATCAGATTTGATGCATTAGACATTAATGATCAAAGACAAGACAAATTATAGCATGATATCAAAGACATCATTCATGAGGAAAGCAAAAGGCTAGTAAAAGACAGGAAAAACAGAAATAACCAAGTTACATGTCAAAAGAGACTTTGAAAGTTTCCTTTGAACATGCAGCCACTAAAGTAAAGGAAGACATGATGAAGTAGAGGAACTGAACAGAAGATTTTAAAGGGCAGCTCAAGAATATAACATCAAATATAATGACATGTGCAAAGAGCTGGAGGTAGAAAATCAAAAGGGAAGAACACATTTTGGTTTTCTCAAGCTTAAGGAACTGAAGGAAAAGTTCAAGCCTTGAGTAGCAATAGTGATTCTACAGGGAAAAAATATTAAGTGACAAAGGAAACATTAAATGAACATGGAAGGGATACACAGAGTCATTATATCAAAAGTAATTGGTGGACAACCAACCATTTGAAGAGGCTGCATATGATCCGGAACCAATGATACTGAAGGAAGAAGTGGAAGCTTCTTTGAAGGAAATGGCCAAACACAAGGCTCCAGGAATTGATGGAATACCAATAGAGATGTTTCAACAAAAAGATGTGCTGAAGGTGCTCACTTGTTTATGTCAAGAGATTTGGAAAACAACTATCTGGCCAACTGACTGAAAGAGCATATTTGTGCTGATTCTAAAGAAAGGGGATCCAATTGAATGTAGAAATTATCAAATGACACCATTATTACTACCCATAAACAAAATTTTGCTGAGGATCATTCAAAAATGACTGCAGCAGTATATTGACAGGGAACTTTCAGAAAACCAAGCAGCATTCAGAAGAGAGGATAGAACCAGGAACATCATTGCTTGATGTTGGATGGATATTAGCCAAAAGCAGAGAATACTAGAAAGATGTCTATTTATATTTTACTGACTATGCAAAAGTATTTGATGTTGTGGATCATAACAAATCATGGATAACATTGTGAAGAATGGGAATAGCAGAACACTTGTACGCACGAAGAACCTGTACATGGACAACGAGGCAGTCATTCAAACAAAACAAGGAAACGCTGCCTGGATTAAAGTCAAGGAAGATGTGCATCAGGCTGTATCCTTTCACCATACCTCTTCAGTCTCTGTGCTTTGCAAATAATCCTAGGCGCTGGACACTATGTAGAAGAATACAGCATCATGATTGGAGGAAGACTCATTAACACCATGAATTATGCAGATGACACAACTCTGCTTGCTGGAAGTGAAGAGGATTTGAAACATTTACTGATGAAGACCAAAGACATAGACTTCACTATGGATTGTGACTCAACATCAAGAAAAGAAACATCAGCCAGGCACAGTGGCACACACCTGTAATCCCAGCAACTCAGGAGGCAGAGGCAGGAGGATCACAAGTTTGAGACCAGAGGCAGTCTGCATAATTTAGTGAACCTGTGTCTCAAAAAGTGAAAAAATGGGCTAAGAGTGCAGCTCAATGGTACAGCACTTGCAAGGAATACAAGGGTGAGGTCCTGGGTTCGGTTCAATCCCCAGTACTGCAAAACAAACAAACAAACAAACAAAAAACCAATAACAACAGCAACAAAAAAAAGCAAAGAAATATCAGTAAACAACTTCCTGATAAATGGAGAAAAGATTGAGTTTGCCCATGATTTTGCTTTACTTGGTTCCCCAATCTACTACACCTATGGAAGCAGCAGTCAGGAAATCAAAAGACACATCATACTGTGAAAAGCTGTTGGAAAAAGTGTTGGAACATAACAATTTGAAGATAAAGGTACACTTGACTCATGCCATGGCATATTCAGTCACATCATATGGTTGTGAAAGCTGGACATTGAACAATGGACACAGGAGAAGAATTGATGCTTCTGAATTATGGTGCTGGAGGTAAATATTGAATATACCATGGACTGCCAAAAGAACCAACAGATCTGTCCTAGCAGAAGTGCAACCAGAGTGCTCCTTGGAAACAAGGATGGCCAGACTGCGTCTTATACATTTTGGACATATTGCACCAGAGAACAATCGCTGGAGAACGACATCATGTTTGAGACAGTGGCAGGTCAATGAAAAGAAGGACGACCTCGAGCGAGGTGGATTGACACAGTGGCTGTAACAAAGGGATTAAACATAGAAAAGATCCTGTGCCTGGCATAGTGTCAGGCAGTGTCTTGTTTTATTCTACACACTCTTGCTATGCTTCAGACCCTACTCGAGTGCACCTAACAACAACAGCAGTACTTTTGAATTATGATTTGTACCATTCAACTATAGGTAAATTGAGAGTTTTCCTGTGCCTTAGAAATTTAGGCCAGATTATCTTGTTTCAGAGAAAACTACAGTACAGAAAAGTTGCATGGTGACCTTGTCAGGAACCCAGTCTCTCAATGAACTTCTAATTTCCCGGGCTCAGCCTTAGTTCTACAATGACCTGTCTTGCTTACTTACAGCCTGTTCTTAATTAGAGATGCATTTTCAATGGGGAAGCACAGTTTTGTTAATGGCTCTCCTTTGGACATTAATGTGATTTCTTCTCAGTAGTTTCCTTCCTATTGTTCCTTCAGACCACTTAATATTTCATAGTGATAATTAGCGAATTCTTGTTATTTAGTGCTAATATTAAGCATTGCTTCTATTTTAGTGATATCCTTTTTCGGTAAATAAGCACTGATAATGTCTTCTAGATGCTCACTGTACTCACTCCGCCTATGGACAGACTGCTGCATTACCCAAAAGTCACACGGATTCCCACAGGGTTTTGTTCTAAATTGCTTGATTTCCCAGTCAAGGCTCAGCTCTGTTGATTGTCCGGCATATCTTACAAGGTCATGAGGACATGAGACTCACCGTGTGCATGGGGATGAACCCTACTGTGTGTGAAGTCATGAGCCCCCACTATGTGTGTGAATATGAGCCCCACTGTGTACACAGATATGAATCCCCACTGTGCTGTGATATGAGCCCCTACTCTGTGCATGGATATTATGAGCTCTCAGTGTGTGTGTGTGTATGTTTCTGTGAGATCCCACTATGTGCCTAGATGTTTTTCTAACTTCCCACTATGTGTGGCAGGGAAAAGGAGATTAGCAGGGGAGGAGCTGTCAGGCATAGATTCAAGAATAAACAGGGAGAAAGAAGAGCCAGGCTCTGTGGCACACGCCTGTTATCCCAGTGGCTTGGGAGGCGGAGGCAGGAGGATCGCAAGTTCAAGAGACAGTCTGCATAACTTAGTGAAACCCTGACTCAAAAGGTTAAAAAAAAAAAAAAAAGGCTGGGGGCGCAGCTCAGTCGTCCAGCATGTGCAGACCATGCAAGTGTGAGGCCCTGGGTTCAACTCCCAGTACCACAAAAAAAAAAAAAAAAAAAGAGGGAAAAAGAAAATGACACCCAACAGGAAACTCTTAAACACCAAGCAATTTTCTTACAATGCTTGTGAATGAATTTGCTTTATATGTTGTAGGTGAGGAAACTGAGGCATAAGGAAGTTAAGGGAGTTGATGGACTGATGGATTGGATGTTCCCTTTTGGGCTCCTACACAATTTTCTATTTCTCTTTATTAGAATTTGTCCCACTACATTACATCTCAATTTTAAATCCCATAAACATCCCTTGTTGGTCCCTCTCTGCCCTTGATGGCTCAGACCAGGGACAATTCTGCTTCCAGGGCCTGTCTGGCCAGGTCCAGAGGTACTTTTGGTGGACAAAGCTGGAGGGGTACTGCTAGAGGCTGGGGAGGCAGCCCAGCCCTGCTCCATGCTCTAGGTGGACCCCAGCGAGGGAGCCATTGGATGGGCTCTGAGCCTGGTTCACCCCCTCCTGAGGCCAAGTCCTAGAGAACAGCAGACAGAGGTACTTCTGAGGATCAGCAGAGACGAGAGGAGTAACAGAGGCTTTGTAGGACATGGCTGGCAGCCACCCACAGGCTGCTCAGATTCCACAGAGAGGACCTCAGGAAAGGGAAGACCTCAGAAAAGTGAAGATCTCGGGAAAGTGGGGACCTCCGGAAGGTGAGGACCTCAGGAAGCTGAGGACCTCAGGAAGGTGAGGACTTTGGGAAGTAGCAGACCTTGGGATGGTGAGGACCTCGGGAAGGTGAGGACCTTGGGATGGTGAGGACCTTGGGATGGTGAGGACCTTGGGAAGGTGAGGACCTTGGGATGGTGAGGACCTTGGGATGGTGAGGACCTCGGGAAGGTGAGGACCTTGGGATGGTGAGGACCTCGAGATGGTGAGGACCTTGGAATGGTGAGGACCTTGGAATGGTGAGGACCTTGGGATGGTGAGGACCTTGGGAAGGTGAGGACCTCGGGAAGGTGAGGACCTCAGGAAGGTGAAGACTTTGGGGTGGTGAGGACTTCAGGAAGGAACAGACCTTGGGAAGGTGAGGACCTCAGCAAGGTGAGAGTGGTGATCTCTCACTAAGTCATTGCAGAGGTGACTCAAGCCACTGGCTGCCGCCTCTCTGGTAAACCTCAGGACTCCATGGTGGAAGTGGCCTGGGATTTAGGACTCTTCATGGGTGCATTCTCAGCCTTCCCTGTCCTTAGCTCTGTGACTGTGAAGGCATCACTTCATTCTGGGGTCCTCACTGCTGCAATGTGGACATGGCAGAGTCATGGTCTGTGTCCTGCAGGAAGGGAAGTGGAAAGTCGCATGGCCCTGTACACCTCCTGTGCCCGTTTTAACGGAAGCCATGTAGGATGGGGTCATGTGGTCCACTTCCCTGCTTCTTCCTGGGGTTCACTGCTCCAGGTGCAGCTTTAATTCTTTCCCTTTGCTGGAGCTGACATGGGAGACCACCTCCACTTTTCATCTCCAACATTTTAACGCAGACTCTGGATGGAATCAGCATAAGGTCTGTGCCCTGGACAGCGCGTGGTCCTTCAGGTGAGGTCCAGTCTTTATTAGGCTCTTTATTCTTTACTCTTGAATCTGTGACTGACAGCTCCTCCCCTGCTAATCTCCTTTTTCCTGCCACACACAGCAGGAAGTTAGAAAAACATCTAGGCACATAGTGGGAATTTACTGAAACATCCACACACACACTGAGAGCTTATAATATCCACGCACACAGTAGGGGCTCATATCACAGCACAGTGGGGACTCATATCTGTGTCATATCACAGGCATTCCTCCTTGCTCAAGGAGAGCTATGGTGAGAGAGAGCTTGTTATTGTTTATTTCAGGGTGTGGGGCAGTGAGGCAGGTCAGGAGAAGATGCAATAGGGCATAGGCAAAAAAAAAAAAAAATCAATGAGGAAGAAGCGTTTTTGTGAGGGAGGTTATTTTATCTCTGTTAGAACATCATTATTCTCTTGTTGATGGTTATTTCCAAGGCAATATGTTTGGGTTATTGGTAGTTATAAAATTGTAGACATAATTTAGTCTTGGACAACATCTGTGACTATGCAACAGAAGAAACACCATCCTCTGGATGGGACGCACTGAGGTGAGCGGCTCCATTCTGCTACCACAGGGTGTGGGCACCAGCATTCCATGCCCATCCATGCTCCTTGTCCCAAGTCCTGTGGCTCCTGGGGTCACCTCTGTGCTCAACTGCATACCTGCTGCATTCAGACTCACCAGAGAGTAAACCGGGGCTGCAGCAGGAGTTTTTGCATTTTATCTAATTAAAAAATTGCCTTATTGTCATGAATCTTCTCAGAGCTGTGCAGTAGGGTTATTGCACCAGGCATGAATTCTTCATGAGACTGTAAAATCAGCAGCAATCCATTTTCACTGTTAAACCAATAAAAGGTTTCTGTGATTTCCACAGTGGGAGTTACCCATGAAGACAGACTGAGCCTCACGTTAACGTGCACTGCACTCCAGCTGACAGAACCTCATCGGCCACTGTGCAGTCCAGTCTCTGCCAAGTGGACTTCTTCCTAAGGACAGGGCCAAGTGCTGTGAGCCTGTCACTGTTACAGCAACATCCTAGAACCAGAGCAGAGCTCTGACCAGAGCAAGGCCTGTGGCCACTGCTGGTCTCACTTCTAGGCAGTATAATTAATACGTCAGGGCTAAGATTTATAGTAAACATGCAGCCACTGGGTAAGAGCACAATAAATACCACGGGCACATAGGAAACAGGTCTGTTGTTAACTGATGAACACTACATTCCTGAGGGGCCCCAAGCATGCTGCAGTCATGAGGGAGTGCAGAATGGACAGTAGTGGCTGCACAGTGGCACAGATCCTGACAGAGAAGATACAGCGGCATGAAAGTGAGGGGCAGGATGAAAATTCCATCATCCTGACCACATGGTAGGGCTGGGTTTAGCTCAGTTGGTAGAGTGCTTGTTCTGCGTGCCCTGAAGCCCTTAGTCGGTTTGATCCCCAGCACCTCAGAAACAGGAGAAGGACCTGGCAACCCACTCCCCAAACAATCAGGCATGAAAAACCCTATGAACAGCAGAGAAGTGTTTCATTCTGTTGTACATAGGGTCACTGTGAGTCGGACTTGACTCAACGGCACCTAATGACAACCACACGGTGAGAAAATGTCACCATTGCAATCAGCCAAGAGAAATGGACAAAACACTGATTTGAATTTAAATGTGAATTTTTATAATTTTATCCTGTAAAATTCATCTCTGTTTTCATAAGTTTTAATTTTATAGTCAAGGTTGAAAACTTGGCATTGGAATTTAAAAAGTCTAAAAAGCAACTGATTGGTTTTTTTAATCAGCTAAACAACGGTAGAGTCACTTGCTGAACACTTAAAAAATGAACCTGTCCTTAGTAAACTGCAAAAAAGATGAGAAGTAAATGTGACTGACAGACATGAGCAGACTGACGGACATCGGAACGGGAGGCAAGAGCTGGAAGGAGCAGCTGGAGTCTTGTTGCAGCCAAGCCTCCCTCCCTCAGTCCTCTGAGAAGAAAGGCACCAGGACAAACAGGAGACTGGGGAGTGGGAGACCGGGAGAGCACATGGCCTGAGCTGCAGCAGGGAGGCTGGCGAATGGTGCCTGAAACCAAGCCTGGGCTTCCACAGAAGGCTGTCTTGGAATTAGAGCACTGTGGTTATCTGGTATTCACTTAACAAGTTACACATTTATACTAACGGCAAATGACTGATGATAACTGTCTACAACTGAGCTGCCCGCTAAGCCCTTCTCTGCACAGAGCTGGAAACCAAGCTGGCCAGACAGCTGAGCTCCTCACTCTCTCTCCTAATTCTAGCTGGAAAAATCTCCCACAGAAAAAGGTTGGGTTTGCACCCACCCGCCCTTGGTATTCATGGTCAGAACGCCGTCCTCTCGTCTCTGATTTAATTCTGCTGAATCTGAGGTCCCTCATCTCACCTTCCCAGAGCTGTGACAATCGTGCTGTAGGTCCCACGTGGTCTCCAGCAATCGTCTCCCTCCCTGCGCAGAAGACTACATGTTACTGTCGCTCCTTGCACCTCAAGGGACCCCTCACTAAGCAGAACACTCTCCCCTCCTATTGTGGGGCTTGGCATGTGACCGCTCCAATCTGCCAAGTGAGAGCAGGTGCGGCAACACAGAGTCGGCTAAGCGTCCTGGGTCCTCAGGGAAGGCACAAGCCTGCCAGTCCTCTCAACCAGAGCCCACGTGGGACAACGACACAGTCTCAGGCTGCAGGAGCCAAGTGTCTCTGTCCTCTAAAGAGGCATCTTAGCTCCAGGAGCAGGGTCCTGAGGCTGCGTGGTTGGCACTCCATGCACTTCTCAGAGACAATTTGGAATCTTTTGCTCAAAGGGAAGGATTATGAATGCACTGATGGGTATTTTCACATATCTGTATTAGTTATTGTCCCTGTAGCAGAAAAACAAACTCAAATTTATGGAAGAAAATGTTTAAGGGAAGTTCACAGTTAGAGGAGCAATCCATGATGGCAGCCGGCATCAGGGGCAGATAACTAACAGCATGGCGGACCAGGAACAGAGAGTTTCCTAGAACCGTGGGTCACAGGTAACAACCTCCAAAGACCAGCCCCCAGCGACTCATTTCCTCCAAGCTAGGTCCCTTCTCTCAAGGTTCCATCACCTCCCAGGACAGCACCGCCAGATGAGGACCCAATGTTAAAGCAGAGGACCCTTGGGGGCATTTTATGCTCAAACCATGTTGTTGTTGTTGGGTGCCAGCGATCCCATGCACAACGGAACGCAATACTCCATGACACTGTGCTATCCTTCTCCTGTTTTTGTGGTGCTGGGGATTGAACACAGGGCCCCAGAGTGTGCAGAGCAGCACTCTGTCAAACGTACTAAACCCTAGTCACCAGCGAAACCCCAGCCCCCATTCAAATCATATATACCATTGTTGTTGTTGTTGTTAGGCGCCATCAAATTGGTATCCTACTCATAGCAACCCTCTGTACAACGGGAAACACTACTGTCAGTGCTTCTCTGCTGTGCATAGGGTTTTCAATGGCAGATTGATTTTTGGGAGGGGGTTGCCAGGTCCTTCTCCAAGCCTACAGCACCTGGTGTTCCCAGGCGTTCTCCCATTCAGGTTCTAACCAGGCCCGACCCTGCTTAGTTTCCCAGATCTGACGGGGTCGGATGCCACAGGGCTATGGCTGCAATATATACCATATTTTATCCAAAAGAATGTGTAGAGAAGAAGCAAATTTCTTTTACCATACAGGCATGAGGAGAAAGTTATTAAAATATAAGTTTTTCTTTGATTGTTGTTGTTGTTAGGTGCCATCAAGTCTGACTCATAGCAACCCTATGTACAGCAGAACAGAACACTCCCCAATTCTGTGCCAGGCACACAATCTTATCTATGTTTAAGCCCATTGCTGTAGACACTGTGTCAATCCAACTAGTGGAGGGTTTTCCTTTTTCTCATTGACCTGCCACTCTCCCACACATGATGTCCTTCTCCAGGGAATTGTCCCTCCTGACTACATGTCCAAAATACGTAAGATGCAGTCTAGCCATCCTTGTTTCCAAGGAGCGCTCTGGTTGCTCTTCTTCTAGGACAGATCTGTTGGTTCTTTTGGCAGTCCGTGGTATATTCAATAATCATCTCCAGCACCATAATTCAAAAGCATCAATTCTTCTCCTGTCTCCTTTGTTCAGTGTCCAGCTTTCACAACCATAAGATGCCACTGAAAATACCATGGCGTGAGTCAGGTGCACCTTCGTCTTCAATGTGACATCTTTACTTTTCAGTACTCTAAAGATATCTTTTGCCACAGCTTTTCCCAAAGCAATGCATCTTTTGATTTTTCACGTTATACTCTCTAGAGTGCACATATTTCAAGGACTTTGGAACTTTTATACACCCATGTAACCACATTTCTTTTAAGATACAGAGCATTCCCTCCACCTAAAGTCCCTATGCCTTGTTGCAGCTGACCTTTCCCTGGGCAGCTGCCACCGTGGTTTCTAATGCTCAGGTTCTATTTTCCTGTTTTTGAGCTTCACATAAATGGAATTGTATGGGGTGTGGATTATGTGAGTCTGGCTTGTGTTGCTCAGCATAGCATCTGTGAGATTACTTGTGGTGTTTGATGCATCTGTAGTGTTTCCTCGTGATTTCTGAGGGACTTTCTCTTGTATGAGTAACCTCAGTTAGCTGATTTCTACTCTTGTTGATGGAATGTGAATGTTTCAAGTGTTGGGCTACTGTGAGTAGATGGACTTGTGCGAATCTGTGTGGAGACGTGTACCTTCCGCTCTCCTGGGTCAAGGGCTAGGAATGGAATGGTTGGCCACAGGTAAGTGTGTGTTAACTTTTAAGAAACTGCCAAACTATTTGACAAAGTCATGCCATCTCACCCTTCCGCCAGACTGTGCAACAGCTCACCTGCTCCGATACTTGGTAGCCTCGGGTGTCCCATTCTGTCCATTTAGTGGATGTGAGAGGCTGTGTGTTTAGTGGATGTGGAGGGGCTGCACACCAAGCACATATTTTCTTTTTTCATTTTGAGTCAGGGTGTTGGTGGCTCCCACTGGCTTCAAACTTGTGCTCCTCCACCTTCTGCCTCCCTAGTCACTGGGATGACAGATATGTGGTTGCTACTCTGCTCTTAAACCCAATCCACAGTCCTCACAGTGAGAGCCTATGCCTCTTCTGCCCTGTGCTAGACAGAGCCCATCAGAAGCCAGTCCCAGGGAGGACATGCAATGCTAGCTCCAGAGGCAGAGGCAGAGGACCAGACCTGCCCAGTGAGGACAGTCAGGTGGAGGGTGAGGGGTGTATGGGTGGAGAAAGCCCAAAGGGAAGTAAGAAGAGAGTGCATGGACCTTTTCAGAAACTGAATAAAATGGAGAAAGGAAGAAGACAGTGGTCAGAGGGGAGGCAAAGGAAATAAGAGATACTAAGTCACAAAAAAGTATGGGGTTTCGCTCAATTGGTAGAGCACTGTTCCATACTCTCTGAGGACCCGGGTTCAATCCCCAGCACAACAAAAATGGGAGAAGGATGTGGCAGTCAACTCCTGAAACAATCAGCCAGTGAAAACCCTATGAGGGTTGCTGCGAGTCTAACAAAACCCCACGGCACCTAACAACAACAACAACAAGTCACAAAAGACTTTTGAGTACTCTGAGGGCAGCCCATAGCCTCTATCAGAAGGTCACACGTTAATCAGACATAGATTTGAAGGGGGTCCAAGGCAAGGAGGCGGGCATAGTGGCGTGGGAGGCTCTCTTCCCTGCTGGTGCTGGAGAGAATCTGGCAGAAAGAGACTGGGGGAGGACAGTGAGCAAAGCTTCCTGATGTTTGAACTCCTATGGACAGCCAGACGTGTCCAGTACCATCGGCTATGGGTGTATCTGAATCAGGAAAGAGCTTCAGTTCTATCTTCTACTTAGTGGGTAATTAGTATCTATCCCTGCGACTCCCCTTCACTTGGGATCAGGAGCTCACTTTTTCCACCGTAAGAGCCTGTATTGCTCCCTATAATTGAAGAGAAAAAGTGGATACCTGGTCTGAAAAGATGAGTTCAGAAGATGGGGAGAGGGGCAGGAAGAAGAGGCGGCGGACCGGGGAGAGCAAGATGCCCATGTTCAGTCCTGCAGTGTAGGCGGAAATGAAGAAATAAGACCTGCCGGGTAACGCAACTCAACAGCACAACCTGAGAATCGGCATCTGGTCGTCTGACAAATCATATTCAGATGGCTTCCTGCTGGGAAGCTGAGGAGAGGGACTGAGGGAGCCGTGAAGAGTGCCAGTGTCCCTGAGGCCCTGGTGGGAAGGCGCGCTTCCTCCTCATTAGGAAGTGATGTCACTGACTGTAAGAACGGGGCGTGTCCTCCTCCGAGTTCCTGTAAAGCTCTCTGGACATTAGCTCTTGTGAGCCAGACCACAGGAAGGGGCTGTGTTGGGAAATAGCAAGAAGAGATGAGCTTCTCGTCCATTACAGACTTTCTAGAAAAAGGATCTGTGCTGACCAGGCGATTGGTGCAGTGAGTGAGCCCTCTGGATGCAGATCCAGCCCGCGGCTCACACCAGCCTCGCACTGCACTTGGCAGGGCTGGGGGTCGACTGCACCTCACCTCTGATGAGCCCAGGTTCTCATGCTTTTAATTACTGCCCACAGGGCAGCTTCCGTGTGCTTCTGCCTCCCGGGCCCTTGAGTGAGACTGCACTCGTACTTGCTGCGTTATTGGTATGCCGTGGACACGCGCCACGTCTTATTTGTGAAATGAACATGGTTTCGGGATCCCATGGCTACAGGATAACAAGAGAACATTTTTCCCTGTTTATCCAACTTTTCAGGTAATGTACGGCGATACAGCCTGGGACGAGGGTTGGCCCAGCAGGAGGTGGCCAGGTCCAGGCTCCCCGGGTGCTGGTCACAGCTCATTACTCATTGCGTCATGTTGGTGTAACCTTTGTACCCTTATTTCCTCTCTGTTTTTCTAACAAGTCTTAACTGACCGTCAATGCTTGCCATTTTTTTGGAAAGGGCGATGTCTTCATGGGGGTAAAGTTTACACACAGAAATCTGACCCAGCGTGACTCTCCATGTAATTATGGATTCACATATTGACATTCATGTAACTGCTGGGCATTTCAGTATTTCTACACATCACAATCAGTGGCTGCAATGAAGACAAGCACACTTCAGACCAGAGACAAGGGTCCCGATAATCAACAGGAAGAACAGAAACAGAGCACACAACCACAGACACAGCACGCTGGTCGGCCTCCAGAGTGGCCCATAGCAGACCTGTGGACGCATGGCAGTGTCCACCTCCTCCTCAGCATGTGGCGCCTTGCTGGTGTCCAGCCCTCTGCCCTGGCCAGTCCTTCTCCTCCAGTATGGGACTGGTCAGAGGCACCAATGTCTACGCTGGCCTGGGCCTCAGAGGAAGCCCAGCTGGGGCCATCCTCCTGCCAGGCTAGGAGGCTGTGGCCACCAGGGGCTACAGTGAGCACAGCTGGCCCTGAGCCGGCTAGGAACCCTAGGGACGCAACCCCAGCCAAGCCCTCAAACACACCCTGCCTCAACCTTCTATGTGGAGGTCCCGGGAGCTGTTCTCAGTGGTCACCAAATATAGCTCTACTTTAAGGCTTTTGAATTTCTTAAATTTAGAGTTTTATCCAATGGGCTGGGATTTAGCTCAGTTGGTAGAGCGCTGCGCTGCAGTCTCTGAGGTCCTGAGTTCAACTCCCAGCACGGCAAAAATGGGAGAAGGACCTGACAATCCACTCCCAAGGCAATTCTGAAACAGCCATTGAAAACCCTATGAGGGTTGCTATGAGTTGGATACCGACTCGACAGCACCTAACAACAACAGAGTTTTATCCAGTCGTTTTGTTAATTAAATCGATCTGTCAAATTAGTTGGAACTGAAATTCATACCAATTTTTTTTCCTAGTATATTTTTTCTGTGCACCCAAAGACTCACCTCAGGATGGTATCTGCTTTTTTTGTTGTTGTTGTTGTTGTTGTTAGGTGCCATCGAGTCAAGTCCGACTCATAGAGACCCTTATAGGGTTTTCAATGGCCGTCTGTTTCGGGATTGCCTTGGGAGTGGGTTGCCATGTCCTTCTCTCATTTTGCGGTGCTGGGAATGGAACTCGGGACCTCAGAGACTGCAGATCAACGCTCTACCAACTGAGCTAAATCCCAGCCCTATCTGCTTTTTAGTGCCCTTCAAAGCAGTGCTCAGTACAATGGACTCAGCTCTTGCTTTTCTGGTAATATTCGGTGTTCTGAAAAAATTCTCGAAGTCCAAACATAAGTCCTTTTTACCACTTCAGTAAATGTGTTCGTGTCTCATTCTGCATATCAGCATTCACTCTTAATGTCTGTGCTTCCTATAGTCCTGTGCCGTATTTGAACGTATTGGTACAAGATGAATGACCTCGCATATGTAGATAGCTGAACATAAGATGGTGTTGGCACAAGATGAATGACCTCGCATATGTAGACAGCTAAACATAAGATGGTGTAAGGAGTTGGTAGCAATAGCCTTAACTGCTGGTATAAGGAGGAGCGCTCTGCTCTGCAGGCCTGAAGGCCTTGGCTGTTTTCCCAGATGGCTGTGCTCTCAGGGAGGAGAGACACAGGAGGCACGCACAGGCAGTGTCTCTCACGGCAGTTGTTTTAGGCCACAGGGCTGAGATGTGGGCCCCCCAGCACCTTGTACTCTGAGGGCTGGAGAGACACGGGCCTAAGCTGGGCGTGGGAGAAATAAAATTTCCTGGAGGAAATGCCCTCTGGGACGGTGTAAGTACAGAAGTGGGGCACAGGCTTCTAAGATCCCAGGCCCCAGACTCAACAGCCACAGAATTTAGCTCCCAGAGGAAAGGTATTTCCATGTTCTAACCAAAGAGACCAGTGGTTAACAAGCATATTTAAGTGCACACTCTATCGATTTTCAATGAATTTAAAGGACCTTACTTTGGAGTGCTTTCCAATATTATTTTCATTAAAAAAAATCAACACGCGTGGAGACGCATACCTGTAATCTCAGTGACTCAGGAGGCAGAAGCAGGAGGATCGCGAGTTTGAGGCCAGAGGCAGCCTACATAACTTAGTGAGACTCTGTCTCAAAATAAAAATATAAAAAATGGGCTGGGGTATAGCTCAGTGCAAAGCATGTACAAGGTCAGTGCAAAGTATGTGCACGGTCCAGGTTTCAACCCCCAGGAATTGAAAAAGAAAGAAAGACAAAAAAGAAAGAAAGAAAGAAAGAAAGAGAGAGAGAGAGAGAGAGGGGGAGGGAGAGAGAGAGAGAGGAGAGAGGGGAAGAAAGGGAAAGAAAGAAAGGGACAGAAAGAAAGAAATAAGAAAGAAAAAAAAAAGAAAGAGAAAGAAAGAAGAAAGAACAAAAACAGACAAAACAGACATGTTGTTGTTGTTGTTGTTAGGTGCCATCGAGTCGGTATCTGACTCATAGCGACCCTCTGTACAACAAGGGAAACACTATTGTCAGTGCTTCTCTGCCGTTCATAGGGTTTTCAATGGCAGATCCATTTTTGGGAGGGGGTTGCCAGGTCCTTCTCCCAAGCCTACAGCACCTGGTGTTCCCAGGCGGTCTCCCATCCAGGTACTAACCAGGCCCGACCCTGCTTAGCTTCCGAGATCTGACGGGATCCGATGCCACAGGGCTACAGCTGCAGGCAAAACAGGTATAACAATCCTTAAAGGATGAAGTCAAGAGTTACTTTTAAAAGCTGTAATGGTTTCTTCTTTCAGCTCTCTGGAGAGATGCCAGGTCCCACGTGCAGAGAGAAGGTGCTGGCACTGCCACGCAGCAGAGGTGGGCCTGCACACGCGTGTCCTGGGCCTTGAGACCGCTGCTCCCCTCCCGGGCTGTGGTCACCGGGAGCTGACGTGTGCTCTTCTTAATCTCCCTTCCAGGGCACCATCAAGCTGAGGCCAGGACAGCAGGCGTCCTAGTGCCACTCAGCACCACGAGCTGGGAGCATCACGAATGTTCGCTAGGTTGTTGTCACCATGGGTTAAAAGACAGAGAGGTCGCCATCTCAGTCTCGTGCCTGGGAGTGCTCGGCACAGGCGCGGCAGAGTTTTATCAGTCAGAATGGAAATCTGAACTAATTCCCCTTGGTGATAACAGAATCCATTCTGTTTGACAATCCCTTGGAGCGCACTAAATTGAGGAGTTACCCATCTCAGAAGTCCTGTTGTCAGCAGAGTCATTTGTTGGGTGCTTGGTTCTTTCAGCTGCGTGGCTTGGTGAAGACCTTCACCATCTTACGCAGGCCTTTGGCCTCTCCATGCCTCTGTCTGCTCAGGGTCAGCTCAGCTATGAGCCTCAGCTGGCTTTGGGGCTGATGTGGTGGTGGGAGCCGGCACCTCCCTGTGGGGACAAAGTGCTCAGGGATCCGGCTGAGGGCATCGCAGATGAAAGGACTCTTTGCTGATGCCATCTGCAGGATAGGGAGAACCAGAGCCATCTGGGAAAGGAATTTGCTTCATTCTTCATTCACCTGAGTTTCCAGAGAGAAGGAGATGGCAGGAACCACAGCCACACGCTTCTGTGGAAGTGGTCGGAAGGGAAGCGGCAGAGAGTGGAACGTGGCAAAGAGTTGGAGATTCACCACACTGATGTAGAAAACAAGTGGAAGCAAAACCACAGGCGGCATACAGAGCACAAGTCTTCCTTGCATGTGACATGGTTTGTGTGGGGCTATATACATGTATGTGTGTGTATGTGTGTATATATGTATGTATGTGTGCACGCACACACATATATACATGTATGGGGCTGGGGTTTAGCTCAGTTGGTAGAGTGTTTATTCTGTGCACTTTGGGGCCCTGTGTTCATTTGATCCCCAGCACCACAAAAAGGGGAGAAGGACCTGGCAGCCCACTCCTGAAACAATCAGCCTTTGAAAACCCTGTGAGTAGCAGAGGAGTACTGACATAGTGCCAGGCATGGGACACTGCAGGGGAGTGTTTGATTCTGTTGTACATAGGGTCGCTATGAGTCAGATCCAACTCAACAGTACCTAACAACAGCAACAAATATACATATACACACAGTCCCCACACGTCTCAGCTTCTCATACTGAGGGAACTTGCACATTGCTGTCATGCTGAAAGCTATGCCACCAGTATTTCAGATACTAGTAGGGCCACCCAGGGTGGACAGGTTTCACCTGAGTTTGCAGGCTAAGACAGACTAGGGAGAAGGACCCGGCAGCCCACTCCTGAAATAATTACCCATTGAAAACCCTATGAATAGCAGAGAAACACTGTCAACTATAGTGCTGGAAAATGAGTCCCCCAAGCTGGAAGACATTCAAGAAACAACTGGCGTAGAGTGGCCTCCTCAAAATAGAGTCGACCTTAATAATGGAAATGGAGTAAAGTCCCTGGGACCTCCTTTTGTTGATGTGGCAGGACTCAAAATGAGAAGAAACATAGTGTCTGCAGCATTGGGCTCACACATAAAAAGATCATATACATGGCACAGTCTTGGGTATTATTTCGTCCTGTGGTACACTTGTTGTTGTTGTTAGGTGCCGTTGAGTCGGTATCTGACTCATAGCGACCCTCATAGGGTTTTCAATGGCTGACTGTTTCGGGATTGCCTTGGGAGTGGATTGCCAGGTCCTTCTCCCATTTTTGCGGTGCTGGGAATTGAACTTGGGTCCTCAGAGACTGCAGTGCAGTGCTCTGCCAACTGAGCTAAATCCCAGCCCCACACAGGGTCACTATGAGTCAGAATTTAACAGCACCTAAAACACACAGATACAAGTGTTCTCAATGTGTGAACTGCAATCAGATGGAAAATATAATGAGAATGCCAGTTTACAATAGCAAATAAGTAAAATACGCAAAAAAGAATAAGACTAAAAACACTTCAGACCTGCATAGAAATGTTAGATCTTCTCACTCATCAGCCATGTATCTTTACATTTCTTTTATGCCTACCTCTCTGTACTCTCTGAATTTTCTCTGGATCCACTTACTTACTTTTTTTAGCTTGCTACTTTTTTCCTTCCACTGCACCCAATCTGGTTTTTAGTATACATATTAGGATTTGAATTTCAATTTTTATGATTTTCTTCCCCTAGACTTCCAATTTGTTTACAGCATATTTTAGTGCTCTTTGAGGAGTTGCAGTCTGTTCTTTTCTTAGTTGAGGCTGGAAAGGGATATTTTAGTTTCTAGTAACATCTACAGCTGAAGTCACGGGCTGTGTCAGCTGTTGGTGGCCCAGTGCATCTTCTGTCACAGAAATCCCCAACCTTTTTGACACCAGAGACCAAGTTCATGGAACACAATTTTTCCAGACTGAGGAGTGAGGATGGCTTGGGCTGATTCGAGCAATAGGGAGCAGCTGTAAATGCGGATAAAGTTTTGCTCGCTCACCCACCACTCACCTTCTACCATCAGTGATCTGAGGGTTGGGGACCCCTGCTCTATTATGTGTCTGCAGTTTCTGTGGGCAGCTAGTCTTTCCTGGAAGCTTATCCGTGGAAGTCCCTTGAGCCCAGATTTAAGTTGGGTTTGCTTGAGGTGGAGTTTCTATTTGCGTTGTAAAGCAAGTTCAATGCCACGTAGGATAAATGCTCTGTTGGGTTTCTGACAGTGTGATTGAGGTCTGTGACCATCTGGATGCCACCGTGGGGCTAGAAAGCTTCAAGGAAGTTATCATTTCTGCCGCACACAGGGGGAAGGAGGCAATTCTCTTCACTATGGCTTAGACGTAGAGGTGTTTTTATTTCTTGTTAATTTTTAAATGGAAGGTGTTGTCCCATGGGGTTTTGGCTTTGTGAGGTGGGATCAGAGAAGGTCCTGAGACTCACTGCTGAGATCTGAATTCCCAGGACCTGAGATTTGGATTTTGTTCTCTCTAACAAAGTTTCCAGCCTGCAGCCATAGCCCTGTGGCATCCGATCCCGATCTCAGAAGCTAAGCAGGGTCAGGCCTGGTTAGTCCTTGGATGGGAGAACACCTGGGAACACCAGGTGCTGTAGGCTGGGGAGAAGGACCCAGCAACCCACTCCAAAAAATCAATCTGCTATTGAAAACCCTATGAACAGCAGAGAAACATTGACAATAGTGTTTTGCCTGTTGTACGCAGGGTCACTATGAGTTGTATATTGACTCCACGGCACCTAACAACAACAACCAAAGTTTCCAGTTTTAACGTGCTTTTTGTTTTGTGTTCATGAGCAACATGCCAATGAATGAATGTGCTAATGATACGCTGCCTGCCTGTGTCTGACATCCCAGTGCTAGCTGCTGAAAGTCTGCAAGCCACAGGACCCACAGACGGCCTGGCAGTGAAGACCACAGATGTGTTTTACTCAGGCCTTCAAACCTCTGAAAAATTGGGTTTAGGTTCAGGTGCAGGTTCAATGTGGTAAAATCAAGAGAGTTTGGGTTCAGTTTGGATTGGGGATTAAGTCCTACGTGTAGACACCAGGGCTTCAAACCAAACCTAAGCCGGAACCCTAAACCCATTCTAGTTCAAGCATTTGTAAAAGTTTTTCTGAACTCAAATCTGAACCTGAATCCAAACTTGAACCCAATGAAAAATTCAGTTTGAGTTCATCTTTTAACTAATTTTTTGTATCATTAGCTATCTAAAAGTGGAAAATAAATCAGAAAAGTTTTGTCTATCTGCACATAGGACTAAAATTTTAAACACAAACCAGAGCCCTTTAAATTTGAACCTATTGAACCTGCACCTGAACCTGAGCCCAATTTTTCAGAAGTTTGAACACTGGTTTTAGGCCTGTGGTCTGCAGCCTGAGCCCTTGACAGACTACAGTATCCCCTTAGGCAACAGAGTGCTCAGCTTGGTTCCTCGTGGGACACTGTGAAGGAAATGCCCTCCCCAGTTCTAGAGAGTTCCTTTCCATAGGAGGCTGTGGTGACACCAAGGGAGGGTGTGCCAAGGCCCACAGCGAGAGCAAGGCAGGGGGTGATCCCACTGCAGGCACCTGACTGTCAGGGCTGATGGGAGCCGGGTCAGGGCCCTGGAGAGCTAAGGAACTAGCAGGCGTGGGGCGTGGAGGGGAAGGTGCAGCAGACTGACTTGGAGGACCCACAGGGTGCGTCGGGGCCTCTAGGAATGAGGGTCTTCATCTCTGCACTTTATTGTAAAGAGAACACTTGTAATTAAGAGTTAGTCTTTTTCCTATCACGTCAAAGCTTGTGATTTACTGACGTTAATCGCGTAACTATCTGTAGTTGCCAGCTTGGCGGAAAACTGCCATATATTAGAACTCATAGTTGGCATGAAAAATCAAAATCTATATGTCTGTCATGAGTAAATTTTATCACCTCCGTAATTATCCCCTTCCTGTCTCCCTCCCTGCCCCTCCCCTGGCCAATGCACACACCTGTCCTTGACTCTGAGTTCACACTCTCAACCCCTCAGCAGTTTGATGTATTTTCTTTTCAGCTCTCATCCTATGTTAAGAAAATAAGTTATTGCTGGAAGAAAAGTTACAGCAGAAGTGCGTGTGATTCTTCGAAAGTACGTATACCTCAGATCTTGCTCAGACACAGTGGGTAGGTCTACCAAGTGCCAGGACTGTGGGGACTCCCACACTCCTGGTCCCCACCGTCTTGGCTGGTTTTGTGTCTAAGGCCACCAGTGCTGGTGGCCAGGGATTGTGGAGAACTACTGCTGCACAGATCTCTACCTGAGTATTTTTGTTTCAATTAAAAAGATGTTCCCAATGGCTGGATAAAATCTGACTATGTGTGCACACCACGTTTTCTTTGTCCACTCATCTGTTGATGGACACGGAGGCTGGTTTCAACTCCTGGTTGTCGTGGATAGTGGCATAATAACCGTGGAAGCACAGATGTCTCCATTGTATGATGACTTAGATCCCTTCTAGTAAATACCCAGGAGTGGTATAGCCAGTTTTATTTTCGATTTTTTGAGAACCTCCATAAGTATTTCCATAGTGGTTGCACTAACTTACATTCACACTAGCAGTGAATAAGTTTCTCCCCAAATTCTAGCCGGCACTTGCGGTTTGGCTACTTGGTGGCAATCCCTCTGACTGGGGTGAGATGGAGTCTCCATGTAGTTTAGTTTGTTGTTGTTCATGGGCTTTTTAATTTTAATTTTTGTTTTTATAGGGGGAGGGTCTCACTATGTATCATACACTGGCTTTGAACCCGCTATGAAGCGCAGGCTGGCCTTGAACACAACGTCTTCCTGCCTCCCTCTCCCAAGAGCTGGCATCACAGACCTGTGACACCACACCCAGCCTCAGTGCAGTTTTGATTTGCATTTCTCTGATGGCTAAAGTTGTTGACTATCAGTTAATGTATGCTAATGAAAACCATGGCAAAGAATCTTCTGAAAAGTTCTTTCCTATTTTCGCTACAGTTTTCTACTTTAGCTATTGAGGCTGTGTCTCTCAAAAGAGCCATTTCAGTTGAGTTGGCCTTTGTTTTTGTGTAAACTGAGTCGCACACAGCTCCCTTGCTTTGGGACTCCTCTCCCTCAGCTCCAGGTGATGGCATCCACCGCCTGACCGCCCTAAACAGCTGTGTCCAGATCCCTCAGCTGCCCTGGGTGAGGGCCCCCAGCTCTGACAACAGACATCTGGAACGGGGATGGCTCTCACACTAAAGATTAATCTGGCTCCATCTGTTCACACATTTCCAATTGAAATAAGTACCCTCCCCAAGCCTGGCGGATTAATCTGCTCGTAGTGATCGGATGTGGTCTTTTTACTTTTGTTCCTTTCTAATAGAGTGTGACCACAATACCAGCTCTGGAGCTCCTTGTCTATTGAGTTCCGGTTTATCGAAATATTTTCACAAGACTGATTTAAGAGGGACTAATAACAAGGTTTAATAATAGTTAGAAATGATATACCTATGAATCTGAATTCATTCCTTTTTGTATTATCACTAACTAGAACTAGTTGGATAAAATGCCACAGTAGCTGTGTCAATTTATAGATAGGTGGTGATCAGTGCATTTTCACTTTCTTATTAACTGAAGGTCCTTCTGCTGTCTCTGTCTCAGTTGCAAGTGTTCCCCTGGCTCTGGTCTGAGTGCTGAGGCACTCAGCACTGACTGTGAGGGGTCCGTGTGCACTTGGCCCCGGCCCCTCCTGAGGACCCAGCCTGCAGGGCCGGGTGGGACTGGAGGTCACTGTGGATTTTTTCTAACCCTTTGTGTATTTTCTTTAATACTTAACAGGATGTGTGCTTTTGTTTCCCTTTTGCTTGGGTGGGGAAAAGATGTTCAGCTTCTCACACTATAATGGATAAGTGATTTTTTCCTTTTTTTTAAAAATTCAGATGCTCAGGCCTCGCAGTGTCCCCAAACCATCCCAGCTGCTGCCAGGGCTGTAGAGGCAGCGAGGAGGATGCCCAGTCCATGGTCTCCAAGAAAGGGCTGGGAAGACTCACCGGGCTGTTTCCTCACACAGACTACCCAAAGCCCCGGCCAGGCGGCCAGCGACGCAGGATCTCCTGACGTCTCAGCAGCCCACTGCCCCACGTTTTGCAGAGCCTCCTGCTAACCTGGCAAACTTGCCTTTGTGGAAATTAAGATGAGGTGCAGTGAGATTAAACTGCGTGGCGACTTTACTCACCAACTACGCGTCCCTCCGGGAGGTAACTGGTCACTGCTCGGGGACAGGCGGAATCCCGCACCTCATACAACTCGCTGGAAAGTCACAGGGCAGCACAAGCCAAGTGCTCCCGTCCCACGGGTCAGTCCCAAGAGCGTGGATGGAAAGTACTGACTGATCTGGTGGTTGTGGATAGTGGCATAATAACCGGGGAAGCACAGATGTCTCCACTATATGATGACTTAGACTCCTTCTAGTAAATACCCAGGAGTGGTATAGCCAGGTCATATGGCAGTTTTATTTTCAATTTTTTGAGGAGCTTCCATAAGCAGGAACCTCCCTGCCCCTCCCCTGGCCAGTGCACTCGTGAGAGGGAGACTCGGAAGGAAGCCAGGCTTCTGTTCCCAACTAGTGGTTGTAGCCTTGAACCGCCTTCAACTGTCTGCCACACACGCTTCCCAGTGTGCCATGGCATCGTGGCCTGTGTGGCCACGTGGCACTGTGGCATCGTGGTCTGACACCCAGCATTGGCTCAGGAGCCCCGGGTGCCGACACGGCTGTGGAGGAACAGGAGGCCAGGTTCGGGGGATCCCTTCTGGAGCCCGGCCTGGCTTCCCCACGTGTGAGGGCACAGGCCTCATGGGTCCCCGTCCCGGCCTCTTCTCGTGCTGAGAGGACACGGGGACACCTGCTGGGAGTTCCAGCAGGACCCGAAGGAGTGGTCAGCAAAAACAACATGGGGTCAGGGGCAGGCGAAACCTGAAAGGCAGAAAAGCGTGAGAGGCCAGGACCGAGGCTGCAGCAGGGA